>CANXYC010198000.1:0-27804 GCA_948193065.1 Aleurites moluccanus | reverse complement strand
TTCTATTCCTCCCTATCATATGGCACCAGTGGAGTTGAAAGAGTTGAAGACTCAGTTCCAAGATCTGCTTGACAAGGGATTTATTAGACCCAGTAGTTCACCATGGGGAGCACCTGTACTCTTTGTAAAGAAGAAGGATGGCTCTATGAGGTTATGCATAGACTATAGGCAGCTTAACAAAGTAACTATCAAGAACAAGTATCCTTTGCCAATGATTGATGATTTGTTTGATCAACTGCAAGGTGCAAGTCATTTCTCCAAGATAGACTTGAGATCGGGGTACCATCAGTTGAGAATTCGGAATGAGGATGTATCGAAGATAGCATTCCGGACCCTATATGGACACTATGAGTTTTTAATGTTGCCATTTGGATTGACTAATGCACCAGTTGCATTCATGGATTTGATGAATAGGGTGTTCAGGCCATTCTTGGACAAGTTTTTCATTGTGTTCATTGATGACATTCTTGTATATTCTAAGAGTAAAGAAGAGCATGAAGAGCACCTTAGAGTTGTGTTGCAGATTTTGAGGGAGCATCAGCTGTTTGCTAAGCTTTTGAAGTGTGAATTCTGGCTTGAGAATGTGGGCTTTCTGGGGCATATTGTGAGCAAAGAAGGGATTAGAGTTGATCCTAAGAAGATTGATGCAATTCTCAGTTGGCCTAGACCCACGAATGTTTCAGAAGTTAGAAGTTTCTTGGGTTTAGCAGGCTTCTATAGGAGATTTGTTCAAGACTTCTACAAGATTGCAGCTCCTTTGAGCAAGCTCACCCAGAAGCAAGTTAAATTTCTATGGTCAGATGCATATGAAGAGAGCTTCTAGAAGTTGAAGATTTGTCTCACCACGGCACCTGTGTTAGCTTTGCCATTGGGTGAAGGACGATATGTGGTGTATTGCGATGCATCGCGAGTGGGGCTTGGTTGTGTGCTTATGCAACATGGAAGAGTGATAGCTTATGCTTCGAGGCAGTCGAGGAAGCATAAGATGAACTATCCCGCTCATGATCTTGAGATGGATGCAGTAGTGTTTGCATTAAAGATTTGGAGACACTACTTGTATGGTGAGAAGTGTGAGATCTTCACAGATCATAAGAGTTTGAAGTATATCTTTCAGTAGAAAGATTTTAACCTTAGGCAAAGAAGATGGGTTGAATTACTTAAGGATTATGACTGTGAAATCTTATATCACCCAGGGAAAGCCAATGTGGTAGCGGATGCATTGAGTAGAAAGTCCTCGGGGAGCTTGTCCCATATTCAAGTGAGTAGAAGGCCCCTAGTAAAAGAAGTGCAGGGATTGCATGATATGGGAATCAGTTGGGAATTGTCAGAGTCGGGAGTGCTTTTGGTAAATTTCCAAGTCAAGCCACTTCTAGTTGAGCAAATTAGAGAAGCTCAAGATAGAGACCCTCAGTTGGTGAAGATAAAGAATGAAGTGGGATCAGAAAAAGCTCTAGGATTTCATGAGGTTGATGGCTTGTTAAAGCATGGTAGTAGGCTATGTGTTCCAGTAGTTGATGGGTTGAGAGATATGATTCTTAAGGAAGCACATCATGCTAAGTATAATGTGCATCTAGGTGCAACAAAGATGTATCATGATATCAAGAATTCATATTGGTAGAGTGGAATGAAGAGAGATGTTGTTGAATATATGGCCAAGTGTTTGACTTGTCAGCAAGTCCAGTTTGAGCATCAGAAACCATTTGGATTACTTCAAGAGTTGCCATTGCCGGAATGGAAATGGGAGAGAGTGACCATGGATTTCATGGTCGGGTTGCCAAGAACTTCAAGAGGCTATGACTCGATATGGGTCATTGTGGATAGATTGACCAAGTCAACTCATTTCCTACCAGTTAAGACAAACTATGGAGTTTCTCAGTATGCTTAGATTTATGTGGATGAGATTGTTAAGCTTCATGGAGTACCAATTTCAATCATATCAGATAGAGTTACTTAGTTTACCTCAAGATTTTGGCAGAAATTGCAAGAGTGTTTGGGTACTCAGCTAGATTTCAGCACGGCTTTCCATCCGCAAACAGATGGGCAATCGAAAAGGACTATCCAAACTCTAGAAGACATGCTAAGGATGTGCCTTCTAGACTTTGGAGGGAATTGGGATGCTCACTTGCCATTGATTGAATTTGCCTACAATAACAGCTATCACTCCATAATTCAGATGTCTTATTATAAAGCTTTGTATGGAAGGAAGTGTAGATCTCCTTTGTATTGGGATGAAGTTAGAGAGAAGCATATTGAAGGACAGGAATTGATAAGGTATACTTTCGAGAAGGTTCCATTGATTCGAGAAAGATTAAATACAGCTTTCAGTCGCCAAAAGAGTTATGCCGATCCGAAGAGAAAGGATCTTCAGTTTTCCATTGGAGATCTTGTGTTTCTAAAGATTTCTCCAATAAAGGGAGTTCTACGGTTTGGCAAGAAAGGTAAGCTGTCTCCAAGGTTTATTGGACCTTTTGAGATTTTGAGCAAGGTTGGGGAAGTTTCCTATAGATTGGCTTTGCCTCCTAGCATGGGTAAGGTGCATCCGGTATTTCATGTGTCAATGCTTCGAAAGTATGTAGCCAATCCTTCTCATGTATTGCAAGTGCCGGAAGTGGATATTCAACCGAATTTGTCATATGAAGAGATCCCAATTGCAATTGTAGATCGAATGGTTAAAAAGCTAAGGAACAAGGAGCTACCCATGGTTAAGGTTTTGTAGAGAAACCAAGTTATGGAAGAATGCACATGGGAAAGTGAGCAAAGCATGCAAAATAGATATTCCCATTTATTCCAGATTTGAGGCATTTTATTATAAATTCGAGGACAAATTTATCTAAGGGGGGAAGAATGTAACATCTGCTATTTTTGTAGTGTTTTATTGATTTTGTAAGTTTGGAGAGTTATTTTAATTTTAAATGAGAATGTTTGAGAATTTTAGAAATTTTGATTTGCTTCAGTTGTAGGATTTTGTGATGATAATTTCATATTCTTAAGGATATAATTTGGTAAAGTGTAAAACATGAAAGTTGTAATATTATTCTTGATTATAACTCTGTAAAATGGTTTGGCAAAATTGTGTGTGTGATGAGTTGTGTCTATTTGAGCAAGGCTGGTTTGGTTGAGAATTTCTGCAGGGATACAGTGTTTGTTTAGAATTACTGGGAATGACTGATGACTGTAAAATGTTCATTTTGTATGTTTAGATGATGACTGTAAAATTTCAGAATTTTTGGATAAATATATCTCATTAGAGAGTGATTTTTATTAGGGTTGTTCGGCTGGATTTTGGGGCAGAAGTCTGGGTGATCTTTGGAGAGTCACCACAGTCTGTGTGTTGATCCTTTTGATTTGAAATTTTGCTATGTTGTGCTCTTGCATGTTTATTGGAACTGATAAAAAGAATTAGTAAGTTTGGATATTTATAACTCATTTGCGAGCTGGCTAAGTGTGAGATGTCCAGGTAGGGTTTTAGCTTAGAGGAATTTTGTTATGGCGAGTCAGCAAAATGAGAGGAGGCATTTTGCAAAGTGGTGAAATGGCGAAGTGGTGAAGTGAGTTTGCCAAAGTGGCAATTCGTGAAGAGGAAGTTGGCAAAGAGATTTGGCGAAGAGCTTAGGCGAAGAGGATTTGGCGAAGAGGATAAGGCGAGGTGGCATTATGCGAAGTGGCATTATGTGAAGAGGCATTATGTGAAGAGGGAATGTACGAAGTGGCAGTTCGCGAAGAAGCGAAAAAGCGAAGAGGTGAAGAGGTGAAGAAGCATTGCTAAGGTGGCATATGCGAGGAAGAGTTCGCGAGGAGAGCATGGCGAGGCAGCATACGCGAGGTAGCATATGCGAGCTAGAATAATGAGGAGGCAATGCTGGATCAAGTTTGGCAAGCTGGAAAGTGCGAGATGGGAATGCAAAGTGGGAATGGCGATCTGGCCTATGTGAGGTAGCTTTGCCTAGGCAGATTGGCGAGTTGTCTAGCATATTTCTGGGCAGAGGTCTATTTAACCCCCAGCAACCCCCCTTAGTAGCGTTTCATGATTTTTCGCTTCTTTCTTTCTTTCGTAAATTCAGTCTTTTTCTCAGATTTGTTCCATTTTATTTTCTAAGGCATTAATAATCAAATTAATGCATTAAACTTCTAGATTATTCAGTATTAAGGCAGAAATTATCAGATTTGAGCAGTAATCTCAGGAATTTCAGTTTGAAGGAAATAAGATAAATTTTCTTCCTAAGCAATTGTCTCTGGATTTATTTAAGTCTATGAGTTAGGATAATTAATACTGGGTATACAGAATTTATTGCTAGTGATCTGAAGCTATTAATGGTAATTAATGTGGGAGAAATCTGTTGGGTGAAACTGCAATGAACAGTAACTCCGAAAAATTAAATGCAGATTTTTTTTAAAGGATAAATGAAATTATTGTTGGGAATTAAGAATAGAGATTCTAAGATAATTAATTAATGGGAAATCATGTTGAATATTATTAATTTGGAGAAACCCTAATTTTTGTATATTTGAAGAATTTCTTAGGAGAAGAAATTCGAATTGATTGAGGAATTAAGTGAGCAGAATTCTAAGGAGGAATTTAAGAGAAATTTGTGTAAGAGGCAAGTATGAACATCCTATTTGATTATTGTTCTTTGAAATTAAAAAGACCAAAGTATTCTTATATATTTGATTATCCTTTTATATATATATGTATATATATATTTATATACTTGTATAATGTGACTGGCTTGATCAATCTTTTTTGATCTAGTCTATATGCTCTTACTTGTGAACCCGATTTGAATAATGTTGCATGATGATGGTCTTGTGAACAATATGCTTCCTATGAAATTGAAACCCATGACCAATGGATAGAATGCTCTTCCCAATGAGAGTAAATTTATTGGTCCATTGTGCACTTTGGGAGCCCAGCCGATAGGGTTTTTATCGGTGTTCCACCTAGAGGGGGCCATGAGCTCTAGGCGCATGCCTGGCCAAGCATATGTGCAAGGTAGCAAGGCTACCGATACGTATGATATGATATAAGATCAGTTCTTCCAGATGAGATTTGATAATTCCATTCTTTGTGGGCATTCTATGTTCTAAATATGAACCATGATTTGATTTACGATATGATTTGATATAATCAAAATTATTGTGAGAACCCTGTTTCCTTCAAGCAAAGCTTATGATTTCTTTCATACCTATATGTATAATTAATTGTCCATGACTATGATTTGATGTTCAGATATTTGATTATAATGTTCATATCTTATTGAGTTGAAGGCTCACTCCTCTTCTGTGGATTTCAGGTGATAGTATAGCTCATGAGGGAGCTAATAGAGAGGATCAGGCTTCTTGACTTGTTTACTCCAAGAAGCTTCATTGTAATAACTTTTGAGATTTTGTATATTTAATTAATGGTATTATGACACAATATGTATTGGAGTATACTCTAGAGCTCCGTAGTTAGTCATTCGAGGATACTAGTATATTTTTGATTTATGGTTGTTACCTTTTTGGGTACTCTTGTTCCTCAGTGATGTGAGATGTCTCTTTTGATCATTAAGGAACAAGAGAAAGATATGAAATGATAATAGAAAGATATGAATTATTTTAATTACATGTATGGTATGATAGATGTATGATGTTGTGATTGATATAATAGTATATGAGATTTATGATTTATAAGTTCTACGGGTTTATGGTGGCCTTAAGCCTACCCTTGTCTTAGGACCGTCGCACCACTGGAGTTGGGGTGTGACAAGTGCTCTATGTATGTTTGTGAAACTGTGAAGTTGAGAGTATAAGGATGACAAATTATTAGGAGTGTAAAAATAATTTTAGTACAGGCTATATAATTTTTAAAAGACCCGATTTTGGGTCTAGAATAGCATTAAAATTACAAAGAAAACTCTGACAAAATTTATGTAAAATTTATAAGTAATAAATGAGATTTAAGCATTTATGAATGAGTTAAAATTGATTGAAGGATTGATAAATGGATTGTTTATGAGTTCTATGGGTTTTTGGTGACCTTAGATCTACCCATGCCCTAGAACCTTCACGGCCCAAAAGTGGGGTCATGACATCTAATCTTGTTATTTTTATTTATTCTTTAAGAATTTGTACTTTATTTTTCTTTTATTTTATTGCAACTAATGTTTATAAATTTCTTTTCTTTTCTTCTTGTTTTTTAATAGCATATTCTACAGGTCTATATAATTTTTTAAAGCATACATAAAATAAAAATTATACTCAAATATTTCAATTAACTTAAATAACTACCCAAACATAGAGTCCCCCACACTTATTCAATACTCTCATACATCATTAAAAATGCTTTTGAATTTTAAGGGAAATAAAGATAATATTTTTAATGGCTAGCTCTTGTAGAGATATTTAAAAAAAAATTGATGACATATATTGATAATAGACTCAAACGGGTCCATCTAATAGAATTCATAAAGATAAACTTTTTAAGTTAAATGGTTATCCCTAATTTGACTTCATCATACTAAAAAATTCAAAAATTTTTACATTTATGTGATATCAATAAGTATTTATAAACAAGTTCTAGAATAATTCAACATGATGGTCACACTAAAACGGAATAAAATTGATTAATTTTATCAATCAAAAAATAGGTTCAAAAATCATACTAGAGAGGGTAAAATTGTCACATCCCACTTCTGAAATGTGACGGTCCTAGGACATAAGGAAACATAAGGCTACTTACATCCGTGGAACCCATATCACCATAATTTTCAGAAAAATTTGCAAGAATCTCTTTTGTATTTTTAACCCTATTCCTGACCCCAAACCGGGTCTTTCAAAAATTACCTAGCCTGCAAGAAAATTAAACTCCCAATAATTTTTCTTTGTACCCTCAAATCCACCATTACAATATCATCCAACACTTCAATAAAAATATCCAAGCAATAAATATCATTCATTTTTATATTTCAAATATATCAATTATGTATATTTTACAGTCTTTATTTAATAGCAGTATTATCAGTATTTTAATATACAATAATATTACTAAAACCGCCCAAAAATTTCATGGAGCACTAAAATAAAAAAAGACCATTGATAAGCTCTTTACATAGATAAAGGAGGTTCCTAGCTGAAAAAGAAAAGCCAGAACAATAACTATCTATCACACCATTGAATACAGTAATAACCGCAGTGTGAGAAATAATTCTCAGTGAGATACATATATATTATCTTACTTGTGAGGTTAGGTAGGCTTACAAGGAAGGTCAATTTTATAATAGATAACCAATAAAATCAGAAGCAATTAATATAGAATTCATCATAGCCATTGGAGTGAACAATGGATAGGTATGTCAAAAATACTATGGTTATAAGTAAGAGCAATAAATAAAATAAATTATTCAAAGTTAACAGGTCAAAAGATACATTGTAAGAAATATAACAAATAATAAGCTAAGGTTCATTATATAAGAAAGTATAGCAAATGATAAGATATGGTTCAGTTTAGAGCAATGACAAATAAACAAAATTAAGTGATAAATAGGCAGAGGCTACAGACTGGTAGCATGCTAATCAATACAATCATACGGTTGATCAGATCACATGGCTAGGACCTTACCCTCTCCTAGCTATGGTCAGTGTAAAATATTGTGCACAATGCCCAATGTCTATTTAAGTCCATTCCATCGGATGAGTAGTTCTGTTATTGATAATCAGTAGGGGTTCAAATAGTAATGTCAATAAATTTAGATATCAAGAAGTAATATGTAATAAAAATGGTTAATCAATTAAATTATCAATTAAGGTAACATAACAAGTTAAGGCTTGTGAAGAAAAGTTTGGTTATAAGTTGGGGTTTGTATTCCAATGGCTATAATTTTCTCAATTATGCAATTCAAGGTGGTTTTAAGGTAACAATCAAGGGTCAAGAACAATTATATTAAAATCAATTATAAGGAATAAATTATACACAATTAAATATACATGGAATTTCAATGAGTTAGCAATTTCAACAATGCTCAAAGGTTTTAAGAATGAAATTAAAGGACATTTAGAAAAAATAAAAAAAAAATAAGTTCACAATGTAGGTTTGGTCAATCAAAGATTCAAATCTTGAAATTTCAATTAAATCATTTAGGCACATTTCAAGTAAAGAAATATATATGTACTCACCTTTAAATCAAAATTCTAAAAAAATCTTCCTTTCTTCCCTTAGCCTAAATAAAAAGGATTATCTAAGGTTTCATCCTCTTTTTCCTTTCCTTTGTTAGCTACAAAATTAATTACATGAGTTTAATACTTAATCAACTTGAAAGTATCATATTAAACTCTAAATTTTATCCTATAATGTACCATGACAGCCCCACTTGATTTATTTATTTCTTTAGTTATAAATATCTAATTATTCCAATTATTTTTTCTAATTAAACTAGTCATCTCACGGTTTAATATATCTAAAATTTAGAATTTTCTGGCAATTACATGAATTATGGAAGATTTTCTAATTCTGTCTCATATCCTACATACTCTACCCTGACAGCCCTTAGAATTTTACTTTCATCTCATTATATACATATCTAAATAGTGCTCTATTTTCATGAAATTTTAGCTAAGACATAGGAGCACATATTTTATGTCTTGAGTTTTCTTTGATTTTTACCTTAAAGTACTAAAGAATCCAAAATACAGTAAGGTTTCTCCATCAAAACTCTAATCCAAGTCAGTCTTACTCAGTATCCCATATCTCTCAATACAACATGAATTGGATAAAACTTCCTAAAGAAATATAATATAAACATGTATATATACAATGTTTATGTTTTGTGAATTTATAAATTCCCATTTTAATGACATAAAAATTTAGGCTCAAAATTCTTTCTAGACACAAGAATTTCAAATTTTTTAAACATTTGCCTCTCATCTTACTTTCTTTCTCCAATTAAACTACTAAACTACCATTAAAATTCGTTAAATCAAATTATAAAGCTAGTTGAAGATTTTACCTCTCAAAGTCCTTTGAAGAAATTTCTCAAATATCTACCAATGTTGATGAAGAATAGAACTTTGGAGATGGAGCGGTGAAGTTTTGTGAAGATGGAGAGTGGTTTGTGTTTGATGAAACAAAATTTTTAGAGGTTTAATTATGGACAATTTTGGCCATGACTTTAGAAAGGTTGAAAAAGATGATAACTTCTTTTTTAATTATAATCATTTATAGAATAATATGACCAATTATAAATTTAGAGAAATAAAAATTAAGAAAAAAGGAAATAAAAATGTATATATCTTAATTTTATGTCTATGTTAATTTTAGAGAATTAATTCAATTTTTTTGGTGGAGAAAATCTCCACTTGGTTGTTTAACCTCTTCTTCTTCTTTTATTTATTAGTTAAATTGCCTTTTTGACCTCCACTTCACAAAAATTATAAATTTACCATTTTTCCTCCTCTTATTCTTCTATTCACTATTTGAGCATTTAGATTTTATCAATTTCACTCAATTCTATTTTTAACTCACTCATCATTTATATTTTAGGTATGTAAAGAAAAATCGGGTAAAAGAATGCTACAAAATTTACTAAAAATCGAACACCGGAGGGTGTCCAATCTTAGTCTTTTCTAAAATTTTCTTTTTAAGTCTTTTAAATTATTTAATTAATTAGCACTCTTTTTAACTTCTTTTAATACCCTACTTATTTTTCTCACGATGCTAAATCCTCTAATTTAAGTATTTCTTAATCATTTCTAACTAATGCACTTACTAAATTTTATAAAAATTCAACTACAGATACTCGTTTCGTAAAACTATCCTTAATCGCTTAAAAATTTAATTAGGGTTATTACATTATACTCCCTTAAAATAAATTCGTCCTTAAATTTAAAATTATACTAACTACAACTCAGAAATAGATGTGGATATTTCTGCCACATCTCTAGCTCACTTTCCCAGGTGCATTATTCTATGTTGTGATTCTTCCATTGCACCTTTACCATCAGAATCTCCTTGTTTCTTAGTTTCCTAACTTGTTGATCTATAATCTTCTCAGGGAATTCCTCATAAGTAAGATCCTCATTTACTTCAATGACTTATGAATGGAGAACATATGACGGATCAAATATATACTACTGCAGCATTGAAACATGGAAGACTAGATATACGTGGCTTAGGCTCGGAGGGAGAGCCAAGTGATATGACACATTTACAACTCTATCTAGTATCTCAAATAGTCCTAAGTACCTTAGTGATAATTTTTCCTTCTTACCGAATCTCATCACACCTTTCATTGGAGAAATTTTAAGAAAGACGTGATCACCAATGGCAAATTGTACATCCCTTCTCTTTGGATTCGCATAACTCTTTTGGCGGCTAAAGGCAATCTTCATTCTCTCTTGAATCAATGACACTTTTTCCATTGTTTTCCTTATCAAATAAGGGCTTTTAATATATGTCTCTCCCGGTTCTACCCAACAAATAGGTGATCTTTATTTTTGCCTATATAGTACTTCATATGGTGCCATATCAATGGTAGAACGGTAACTATTATTATACGCAAACTTTACCAATGGTAAATATTTATCTCAGCTGCAGCCAAAATCTAAAACGCACAATCTCAATATGTCTTCTAAAGTTTGTATGGTACACTCAGATTGCCCATCAGTCCGTGGGTGGAATGTAGTACTGAAATTTAATTAAGTGCCCAGTGCTTCTTTGAACTTTTGCCAGAATCTAGACATAAACTGTACACCCCTATATGAGATAACGGCCTTTGGAATCCCATGAAGCCTCACAATTTTGTCAATATAAATCTGAGCGTATTGAGTGGCTGAATAAGTATATTTCACCTCTAGAAAATGAGCTGATTTTTTAAGTCGATCCATAATAACCCAAATCGAGTCATAACCTCGTACATTCCATGGTAAACCAATCATAAAATCCATAGTAACCTGTTCCTACTTCTATTCAGGCAACTCAATCTCTTGCAACAAACCTGAAAGCTTCTAATGCTCAAACTTAACCTATTGACAAGCTAAATAGGCTGATAAAAACTTGGCTATTTTTTACTTTATTCCTGGCCACCAATACACACTCTTCACATCATGATACATCTTTGTAGTTCTAGGATGCATGTCACACCCCAACTCTAGTGGTGCGATGGTCCTATGGCAAGGGTAGGCTTAAGGCCACCGTAAACCCGTATAACTCACATTTCATGAATCTCATATATAATTATATCAATTACAACATCATATATTATTATACAATGGTCATTTCTATACATTCAATTAAACATCAATCATATTTTAGCCATTATCATTTCATAGCTTTCTCTTGTTCCTTAATGATCAAAAGATGCATCTCACATCACTAACAAGAGTACCCAAAAGGTAAAAATTCATACATCAAAATATTATCATCCTCGAATGACTAACTACGGAGCTCTAGAATATACTTCCAAATACATATCATGTCATAGTACCCTTTAATGAATATACAAAATATCTCAAAAATTATTACAATGAAGCTTCTTGGAAGAATGGATCAAAAAGCTAGATCTTCTCTATTAGCTCCTTCACGAGCTATGCTATCACCTGAAATCCACAGAAGAGGAGTGATCCTTCAATTCAGTAAGATATGAACATTATAAATTAAGAAATTTGAATATCGAATCATGGTAATGAACAAATATTTATACATATAAGTATGAAAGAATCATAAGCTTTACTTGAAGGAACAAAGGTGCTTATAATAATTTGGCAATATCAAATCATATCACAAATCGAATCATGGTTCATATTTAGAATATAAAATGACCATAAAGAATGGCATTTTAATAACTGCCATTTTTGTAGTATTTTTTTTAATTTTGTATGCTTGAAGAATTAATTAATTTCAAATGAGAATGTTTGAGAATTTCAGAAATTTTAATTTATTGCAGTTGCAGGATTTTGTGATGATAAATGCATATTCTTAGAGAAATAATTTGGTAAAGTGTAAAGCATAAAAGTTGTATGTTTATGTCTTAAATATAATCTTGTAAAATCGTTTGGTAAAATTCTGTGTGAGTGATGAGTTATGTCTATTTGAGCAAGGCTGACCTGGTTGAGTATTTCTGCAGGAAGTTAGTGTCTATTTGAATTTACTGAGAATGACTGAGACATAATTAGCTTAAGGTGTGGACATGAAAAATGTCCTTTTATATGTTTTGATGATGTTTGTAAAATTTCAGAATTTTTGGATAAGTATATCTCAGTGAAGAGTAGATTTTAATAGGGTTGTTCGGATGGATTCTGAGGCAGTAAGTCTGGGTGACCTTTGGAGAGTCACCATGGTTTGTGTGTTAGTCTTTATGATTTGAAATTTTGATATATTGTGCCCCTGCATGTTTATTTTAAGTGGTAAAAAGAATCAATAATTTTGGATAATTGTAGCTCATTTGCGAGCTGGCTAAGTGTGAGATGTTCAGACAAGGTTTTGACTTAGTAGGATTTGGTTAAGGCGAGCCGGCAAAAACGCGAAGTGGCATTTTGCGAGCTGGCAATGCGAAGTGGCGAAGTGAGATTGCCAAGGTGGCAATTGGAGAAGAGGTTTGGCGAAGAGGATTTGGTGAAGAGGTTTGGCGAAGAGGTTTGGCAAAGAGAGTTTGGCGAAGAGGCTTGGTGAAGAGGTTAGGTGAAGAGGAAAGGTGAGGTGGAATTATACGAAGAGGCATTATGCGAAGAGGGAATGTGCGAAGTGGCAGTTTAGGAAGAAGCAAAGAAGCGAAGAGGAGAAGAGGCGAGGAGGCGAAGTGGCATATGCGAGGAAGAGTTTGCGAGGAGAGTCTGGCGAGGCAGCATATGCGAGGTGATATGGCGAGCTGGCTTATGCGAGGTAGCATTACCGAGGCAGGATTGGCCAGGTGACCTGGAAAGCGTGTTTTTCTGGGCAGTGATTTATTTAAACCCAACAATTTCAGTAGCGTTTCACTATTTTTCCTTTCTCCTTTCTTCATCGATATTCAGTCATTTCTCAAAGTTAGCCTCATTTTATTTTCTAAGGCATTAATACTCAAATTAATGCATTAGACTTCTAGATTATTTTGTATTAAGGTAGAAATCATCATATTTGAGCAAGAATCTTAGGAATTTCAGTTTGAAGGAAATAAGGTAATTTTTCTTCTTAAGCTATTTTCTTTAGATTTATTTAAGTCTATGGGCTAGGATAATTAATATTGGGTATATAAAATTTATTGCAAGTAATCTGAAGTCATTAATGTGGGAGAAATCAGAATGTTGAGACTGTCATAAATGGTAACATGAACAGTAACTCCGAAAATTAGATGCAGATTTTCTTTAAGAGATAAACAAATAAAATTGTTGTTGGGAATTAAGAATAGAGACTCTAAGGTAATTAATTATTAAGAAATCATGATAAATATTATTGATTTGGAGAAAACCCTAATTTTGTATATTTGAAAAATTTCTTAGGAGGAGGAAATCAAATATATTGAGGAATTAGAGTTGAGCAGATTGCTAAAGAGAAATTTGTATAAGAGGTAAGTATGAACATCTTATTTGATTATCATTCTTTGAACTTAATATGACCAAGTATTTTCATATTTGTTTACCCATTTGTACATATATATATTTATATAATGTGAATGACTTGATCAATTTTCTTGGATCAAGTTCATATACTTCTTGTTTATGAACCCGAATTGATTGATGATAAATAATGATGGTCTTGCGACCAATATGCTTCTTATGAGATTGAAACCCCCTGAACCAACGATAGAACGCTCTTCCCAATTAGAGTAAATTTATTGGTCCATAG
The DNA here is from genome assembly GCA_948193065.1 of Aleurites moluccanus. Taxonomy (NCBI): domain Eukaryota; kingdom Viridiplantae; phylum Streptophyta; class Magnoliopsida; order Malpighiales; family Euphorbiaceae; genus Aleurites; species Aleurites moluccanus. The sequence continues at coordinate 14,012 of CANXYC010198000.1, read as the reverse complement.
TGCACTTTTGGAGCTCAGCTGATAGGGTTTTTATCAGTGTTCCACCTAAAGGGGGCCATGAGCTCTAGGCGTATGCCTGGCCAAGCATGTGTGCATATTAAGGTAGCAAGGCTACTGATACGTATGTTATGACATGAGATTAGTTCTATCAGATGAGATTTGATAATGCCATTCTTTGTGGGCATTTTATCTTCCAGATATGAACCATGATTCGATTTATGGCATGATTTGATATAGCCAAATTATTATGAGTACCATGTCTCCTTCAAGTAAAGCTTGTGATTCTTTCATACTTACATATGTATAAATATTTATTCATAACCATGATTTGATATTCAGATTCTTGATTATAATGTTCATATCTTACTGAGTTGAAGGCTCACTCCTCTTCTGTGGATTTCAGGTGATAGCATAGCTCGAGAGGGAGCTAATAGAGAAGATCGGGCTTTTTGACTTGTTCATTCCAAGAAGCTTCATTGTAATTATTTTTGAGATATTATGTATATTCATTTAATGGCATTATGACACAATATGTGTTGGAGTATACTTTAGAGCTCCGTAGTTAGTCATTTGAGGATATTAGTATATTTTGATGTATGATTTGTTACCTTTTGGGTACTTTTGTCCCTTAGTGATGTGAGATGCATCTTTTGATCATTAAGGAATAAGAGAAAGCTATGATATGATAATAGTAAAGATTTAATGGATGCTTAACTGAATTTATAGTAATGATTAATGTTTGATAATATATGATGTTGTAAATGGTATAATTGTATGTGAGATTCATGATATGTGAGTTCTATGGGTTTATGGTGGCCTTAAACCTACCCTTGCCCTAGGACCGCACCACTGGAGTTGGGGTGTGACAGGTATTATCAAATCTCATATGATAGAACTGATCTCATGTTATAACATACGTATTAGTAGCCTTGCTACTTCAACGTGAACACATGCTTGGCCAGGCATACGCCTAGAGCTCATGGTCCCCTTTAGTGGAACACTGATAAAAATCCTATCAGCTGGGCTCCCAAAGTGCACAATGGACCAATGAATTTACTCTTATTTGAAAGAGCGTTCTATCCATAGGGTCATGGGGTTTCAATCTCATAAGAAGCATATTGGTCGCAGGACCATCATCATATATCATCATTCAAATCAGTTTAAACAAACAAGAAGCATATGAAATTGATCCAAGAAGGTTGATCAAGTCATTCACATTATACAAATATATATAAATATGGATGAACAAATATAAGGATACTTGGTCATATTAATTTCAAAGAATGATAATCAAATAAGATGTTCATACTTACATCTTACATAAATTTCTCTTAAATTTCTCTTTAGCAATCTGCTCAACTCTAATTCCTCAATCAATTTGAGTTTCTACTCCTAAAAAATTTTCCAAATATTCAAAATTAGGGTTTTCTCCAAATCAATAATATTAAATATGATTTCAGAATATTTACCATCTTAGTGTCTTTATTCTTAATTCCTAATATCAATTTAATTTATCTCTTAAGGAAAAATCTGCATTAAATTCGGATTTACTGTTCATGCCACTATTCATGACAGTCCTAAAATTCTGATTTCTCACATTAATTTCTATTAATGACTTTAGATTACTTACAATAAATTCTATATACCCAATATTAATTATTCTAACCCATAGACTTAAATAAATCTAAAGAAAATAACTTTGGAAGAAAATTTACCTTATTTTCCTCAAAAATTAAATTCCTGAGATTTCTTGCTCAAATCTGATGATTTCTGCCTTAATATAGAATAATCTAGAAGTCTAATGCATTAATTTGAGTATTAATACCTTAGAAAATAAAATGGAGCTAATCTGAGAAAAGACTGAAAATTAACGAAGAAAGAAGGAATGAAAAATCGTGAAAACGCTACTGGGTTGCTGGGGTTAAATAGACCACTGCCCCAGAAATCTCACTCGCCAGCTCGCCTCGCCAATCCTGCCTCGGCAATGCTACCTCGTATAAGCCAGCTTGCCATTCTCACTTCGCATTTCCCAGCTCGCCAAACTGATTCGGCAATGCCACTTCGCTAATCCAGCTCGCATATGCCACCTCGCATATGCTGCCTCGCCAAACTCTTCCTCATAAACTCTTCCTCGTGAATGCCACCTCGGCAATGCCTCTTCGACTCTTCTCCAACTTGCTTCACCTATCTCCCTCTTCGCCAAACTCTGCTCGCGGATTGCCACTTCGCATATTCCCTCTTCGCATGATGTCTCTTCGCATAATGCCACCTCGCCTTTCCTCTTCGCCAAATCCTCTTCGCCACATCCCCCTCGCCTTTATTCTTTGCCTTTCCTCTTTGTCAAATCCTCTTTTCCAAAGCCTCTTCGTCACTTCACATTGCCAGCTCGCAAAATGCCACTTCGCATTTTGCCGGCTCGCCATACCAAGACTCTGCTCAGCTGAAACGTTTCCTAGACAACTTACACTTAACCAGCTCGCAAATAAACTGCAAATATTCAAACTTACTAATTCTTTTTGACACTTAAAATAAACATACAGAGGCTCAACATATCCAAAATCTAAATCATGAAAGCAACTACACTGACCATGATGACTCTCCAAATTCAACTGGACTTATTTTCCCAAAATCCATCCGAACAGGTCTGATATAATCCACTCTCCACTGAGGAATACTTATCTAAAAATTATGAAATTTTACAGCCAATATTACAACACACAAAGAAACATTTTTTATCTTTACACCTTTGGCTCAATCTATCTCAGTCATTCCCAGTAAATTCAAACAGACTCAGATTTCCAGCAAACATATTAACCAGACCAGTCCTGCTCAATAAGGCATAACTCGTTACTCACACAGAATTTTGCTAAGCCATTTTACAAAATTCTAGTTAAGATATAAACTCATAACTTTCATGTTTTACACTTTATCAAATTATTTCTCTAAGAATATGTAATTAACTATCAAAATTTCCTGCAACTGAAAATCAGAAATTCTGGAATTCTCAAACATTCATATTTGAAATTAATTAATTCTCCAAACATACAATTTAATAAAAATACAACAAAATTGGTAGATATTACAATGCACATTATATGGTGCAAATTGAAATTTATGAAGAATCTTTTCTCGAAGACCATCCACCTCTAGAACACACCATCGATTCTCCATTTTCAGTACTCCATTATCCAGCTAGAACTCAATTGTCTTCCCTGCCTTTACATCTTCTTTGATTTTTAGCAATTGTGGATCACTATCCTATGAGATACTAATTTCATCAATGAACTTAGGTCTCACTTGAAATTAAGCAAGCAGTGGGTGAGATTCAGCGACTTCCAACCGTACAGCCTCATCCAATAATTCCTTTAATTCTCTAATTAAAGGTCTTTTATTCACTGATATATGAGACAGACTACCCATAGACTTATGACTCAGAGCATCCGCTACAACATTTGCTTTCCCGGGGTGATAAAAAATTTGGCAGTCATAATCTTTCAATAACTCCACCCATCTTCTCTGCCGTAAGTTTAAATCTTTCTGTAGTAAAATATACTAAAGACTCTTATGATTAGTGTAGTTCTCACACTTTTCACCATACAAATAGTGTCTCCAGATTTTCAAAGCAAACACCACAACTGCCATTTCTAGGTCATTAGTAGGATAATTTAATTCATGCATCTTCAACTATCATGAGGCATAAGCAATTACATTCCTATGCTGCATCAGAACATAACCCAATGCCACTCGCAAAGTGTTACAGTAAACTGAAAATCCCCCGATACCCGACCGTAATGCCAACACTGGTGCTGTAGTGAGACAAGTTTGAAACTTCTGAAAGCTTTCCTCACATACGTCATCCTACTGAAATTTCACCTGCTTCTTTATCAATCTGGTCAATGGCATGACTATTTTAGAGAAATCCTTCACAAACCGCCTATAATAACCAACCATACCAAGGAAACTCTGTATCTCAGTCACATTAGTTGGCCGGGGCTAATTATCCACTGCTTCTACCTTTTTAGGATCTACTTTTATTCCATTCTTTCTAATGACAAGTCCTAGAAAACACACTTCAGTAAGCCATAATTCACATTTGGACAACTTTGCATACAATTTGTGTTCCCTCAATGTTTGTAATACAATCCTCAAGTATTCCTCCTGACTTTTCAAATAAATAAGTATGTCATCTATAAAGACAATGACAAACTTGTCCAATAAGGTTTAAATACCCAATTCATCATATCTATAAATACAGCTGGAGCATTTGTCAATCAGAAAGGTAGAACAAGAAATTCATAATGTCCATATCAGGTACAAAAAGCTATCTTCGACACATCTTCTTTTCGTATTCTCAGCTGATGATAACCTGACCGAAGATCAATTTTTGAAAAGTGACTGCCCCCCTGCAGCTGATCAAACAAATCATCAATTCTCAATAGTTGATATTTATTCTTCATAGTCACTTTATTCAACTGTTTGTAATCAATGCACATTCGAAGCGTTCCATCCTTATTTTTAGCAAATAAAACAGGCACTCCCCACGGTGAAATACTTAGGCCGAATGAATCCCTTATCCAGTAACTCCTGTAGCTGCACCTTCAATTCTTTCAATTCAGTAGGGGCCATTCTATACGGTAGGATGGAGATAGGATCAGTTCCCGGGTACACATCTATCTCAAATTTAATTTCCCGCTCCAGTTGTAATCTAGACAAATCCTTAGGAAAAACATCAGAAAATTAATTGACAACAGGAATTTGATATAACCCATCAACATTCACTCAGGTATCAACTATATTTTCCAAATATCCTTGACATCCTTTTCTCAGTAGGTTTTTTATAGCAACAGCAGAAATAATACAAACTAGAGACCTTGTTTGTTCACCTTGAAAAACAAGATCTGGTTGCTCCTCATTTTTGAATTCTACCCTTTTCCCGTGACAATCAATAGTAGCATAATGTTGTGACAACCAATCCATGCCAATAATAACATCTAATTCAAGTATAGGTAATTCTATCAAGGTTATTAGAAACTCTCTACCCCCAATCTCTACTTTACAATTCTCATACTCATTTTTAACATTCACAGTACCGCCTAAAGGTGTAGAAACTTCTAAGGGTATTTCCATTAAACTACTACCCCTTCTCAATTTTTTAACGAAGGTGGAAGACACAAAAGAGTGTGTGGTGCCCGAGTCAAATAAAACATTAGTTAACTCATTTTGGATAGAAACTATACCTCCCACTGTGGTGTTGGAAGCCTGAGCTTCCTGTCTCGTCAGAGCAAATACTCTGCCTTGCCTTCAGCTGAGACAACCTTGGAATAATGTTTTGGCCTCTACCTCTCTAATTATTACTAGGTTGACTCTGTTGCATAGTAGGTTATGATGCTGATGGTGCTCTCTGCTGACCCCTTTATTGTGGACAATCTTTAATGAAATGACCCTTCTGACCACACCTCAGACATGATCCACTCATCCATCTACAAACCCCTGGATGTCTCTTACCATAGTTTTGAAAAAGAGTAGTAGTTTGGGTAGGCCAATATAGACCGACACTTCTGTAATGTACTCTGGGGGATAAAGATGCCACAACAGATCTACTATGCTCCCTACTGTAACCCTCTGCAGGTTGTCCTCTATTCATATTGGCTGACTCTGAGTAGCCGAAATTATCTGTCAATGGGTATATCTGTGAACTCTGCCCTCCAGTCCCTCTCTAAGTAAATTGACCCTGAGTATTCTATCTTTTTCTCTGATCTCTTTCTGTTCTTTCTTCTTTATACTTGGTCTCAATTTGAATTGCCTTATCAATCAGTTTCGTCAAAGAATAAAACTCTACAACTACCAAAGCACCATAAAGCGAGGCATGCAACCCATGTCGAAACCTATCAATCATATCAGCCTCAGTAGGAGCAATCTTCATAGCATATTTACTCAGTCTAATAAACTCCTCAGCATACTCAACCACACTCAAGTTTCGCTGTCTCAACTGCTCAAACTGAACCAACATCCTGCTCTGCACCCCATCAGTCAGAAAGTCATCCACTAACCCACGTCTAAACTAATCCCAAGTCGACGGTATATCATTATATAACTGCTCCTCTAAATGCCTAGAAAACCATCTCCAAGCATGATCCTGCAGCAATAGACCTACCAACTCTATTGCTCTGGCATCTGAACAAGGGAGTCTTCTCACCACTTTTTTTACTTTCTCTAAAAATTCACTAGGGTCTTCACCTGACTTTCCTTTGAACTCTGGCAATCCTAATTTCAAAAAACTAAACATTGTAACACCTCTCTCCTCAATAATCTGTCGTCCCTCATGAGGACCAACAGGCTTAACTGGTGCGATCACTAGAGGAATAGGTAGGGGTACTGCCACTGGTGGTGGAATAGGTGTTGGGGGTGCTTTTTGTATCTCTTTTCTTAACACTTCATATTCTCTTCTAATCTCTGCATTTTCTCTTTTCAATTCTTGTATTTCCCTCAACAACATTTCTGTATTGGCTGGTCCCACATTTTCAGCAACTTCCTTTTCTTCAAACCTTCTTCTAACTCTGGGAGGCTCAATTGACTCTACCCCCTCTATCGGTACATCAACAACTACCTCATCATCCGCTCTCCTGTCAAGACGAGGATGACCCTGCCTAACAGGTATGTGAACTGTTCTTTTACCTCTCGGTCTTCCTCTACAAGGCGAAATCAGACAAAATTTGATATTAGTTAATGAAACACATATAAACACAATTAATATATGACAACAATTGACGATACAGGAATCCTAATACTCCATGGTAACTTTGTTTACTTAAATCATTTATTCTTATTTAGGTATAATTATTTATTATATTTTTCATTGCTCTGATACCACCTTTGTCACATCCCACTTCTGGAATGTGACAGTCCTAGGACATAGGAAAACATAAGGCTACCTACAATCCGTAGAACCCATATCACCAAAATTTTCAGAAAATTTGCCAGAATCTTTTTTGTGTTTTTCACTCTATTCCTGACCCAAAACCGGGTCTTTTAAAAATTACCCAACCTGCAAGAAAATTACACTCCAATAATTTCTCCTTGTACCCTCAATTCCACCATTACAATATCATCCAACACTTCAATAAAAATATCAGAGCAATAAATATCATTCATTTTTATATTTCAAATACTATCAGTTATGTATATTTTATAGTATTTATTTAACAACAGTATTATTAGTATTTTAATATACAATAATATTACTAAAACCACCCAAAAATTCCATGGAGCACTAATTTTAAAAAAAGACCATTGATAAGCTCTTTACATAGATAAAAGAGATTCCCAGCTGAAGAAGAAAAGCCCAAACCACAACTATCTATCACACTCCTGAAAACAGTAATAACCATAGTGTGAGAAATAATTCTCAGTGAGATACATAAATATTACCTTACTTGTGAGGTTATATAGGCTCACAAGGAAGGTCAATTTTATAATAGATAACCAATAAAATCAAATGCAATTAATTTAGAATTCATCATGGCTATTGGAGTGAACAATGGATAGGCATGTTAAAAATACTATGGTTATAAGTAAGAGCAATAAATGAAATAAATTATCCAAAGATAATAGGTTAAAAGATATATTACAAGAAATATAGCAAATAATCAGCTAAGGTTCAGTATACAAGAAAATATAGCAAATGATCAGATAAGGTTCAATTCAGAGCAATGACAAATAAGCAAAATTCAGTGATAAATGGGCGGAGGCTACGGACTGGTAGCATGCCAATCAATATAGTCATACGGTTAATCAGACAGTATGGCTAGGACCTTACCCCCTCCTAGCTAGGGTCAGAGTAAAATATTATACATAATGCCCAATGTCTATATAAGTATACTCCACTGGGTCAGTAGTTCTGTCATTGATAATTTATAGGGGTTCAAATAACAATGTCAAAAATTCAAATATCAAGAAGTAATATGTAATAAAAATGGTTAGTCAATTAAATTATCAATTAAGATAATATAACAAGTTAAGGCTTGTGAAGGAAAGGTTAGTTACAAGTTGGGGTGTATATTCCAATGGCTATAATTTTCTCAATTATGCAATTCAAGGTGGTTTTAAGGTAATAATCAAGAGTCAAGAATAATTATGTTAAAATCAATTATAAGGAATAAATTATACACAATTAAATATACATGGAATTTCAATGAGTTAGCAATTTCAACAATGCTCAAAGATTTTAAAAATGAAATTAATGGATATTTAGAAACAATAAAAAGAAATAAGTTCACAATGTAGGTTTGGTCAATTAAAGATTCAAAGTTTGAAATTTCAATTAAACCATATATGCACATTTCAAGTAAAGTAATATATATGTACTCACCTTTAAATCAAAATTCCAAAAAAAATCTTCCTTTCTTCCCTTAGCCTAAACAAAAAGGATTATCCAAGGTTTTATCCTTTTTTTCCTTTCTCTTGTTAGCTACAAATTTAATTAACATGAGTTTAATACTTAATCGACTTGAAAGTATCATATTAAACTCTTAAATTTATCCTATAATGTACCCTGGCAGTCCCACTTGATTTATTCATTTCTCTAGCTAAATATATTTAATTGTACTAATTCTTTTTCCTACTTAAACTATACATCTCGGCCTTTAAATAGCTAAAATTCAGAATTTTCTGACTACTACACGAATTATGGGAGAATTTCTAGTTCTGTCCTGAATTCTATCTCCTATCCTACATAGTCTACCCGAACAACCCATAGTATTTTATATGCATATTATTATATACTTATCCAAATGGTACTCTGTTTTCACAAAATTTTAGGTAAGAATAGGAGCACATATTTAATGTTTTGAGTTTTCTATTATTGTTACACCCCAACTCCAATGGTGCGACAGTCCTAGGGCAAGGGTAGGCTTAAGGCCACCATAAACCCGTAGAACTCTCATATCCTGGATCTCATTCACATGTCACATTCGTATCGAATATAGATATCATTCAATATTCATGACTATAATCCATATAAGCATAATTCATATCTTTATCTTTATCATTTCATAATTTCCTCTTGTTCCTTACTGATCAAAAGATGTATCCCACATCACTAAGGAACAAGAGTAATCCGAGAGGTAACAATTCATACATCAAAATATTATCATCCCCAATGACCACTATGGAGCTCTAGATTATACTCCCAATACATACTGTACCATAATACCATACAATGAATATACAAAATTATATTTCAAAATAATTACAATGAAGGCTTCTTGGAAGAATGAGTCAACAAGCTTGATCTTCTCTACTAGCTCCCTCACGAGCTACACTATCACCTGAAATCCACAGAAGAGGAGTGAGCCTTCAACTCAGTAAGATATGAACATGCTATATGAAAGAAATATACATACATATATATTAATCCGAAAGAAATATCAATTCCAAGAACATGTGTAAGAATCATCATGTGGTTAGGCTTACAAGAACAGAAGTGCTCATAATCGAATAGCACTATCAAATAACATGGTAGAACTACAGAGTGCATCAGTAGCCATGCTACTTATCACAACAGAGCGCATTGGTAGTCCTTACTACCTTATCGCAAAAGCATGCTTGGCCAGGAATATGCCTGGAGCTCATGGTCCCCTCTAGGTGGAACACTGATAAAAACCCTATCAGCTAGATTCCTAAAGTGCATAATGGACCAATGAATTTACTCTCATTGGGAAGAGCGTTCTATCCATAGGGTCATATAGTTTTCAATCTCACAAGGACATATTGGTCATAAGACCATCAACATATATCATGCTTTCAATCAAGTTTAACAAGTAAGAAGCATATGAACTTGATCCAAGAAGGTTTATCAAGTCACTTACATAATATACATATATATGGTAATCTCATGAACAAATGATAAAAATTCAGTTTTAGAATTTCATAAAATTTTCATTTAATAGTTTGATAATATGGTATCAAGTATATGGGCATTTTTATGGGTGAACAATAATAATATTCGGTCATATCAATTCTAGAAGCAATAAACAAAACGCGATGTTCATACTTACCTCCACACAATTTATCCTTGAATTCCTTTTAGCAATTGGCTCAACAACAATCTCCTTAATTTCCTTGATTTTCTTCTCCTAAGAAATTTCCCCAAATATTCAAAATTAGGGTTTTCCTTAATCAATAATACTCAACATGATTTCTTAATAATTAACCATCTTAAAGTTTCTATTCTTAATTCCGAACATCAATTAATTTATCTTTTAAAGAAAAAAATCTGCAATTTACTTCGAATTTTACTATTTATGTTACTATTCATGATAGTCCATTAATTCTGATTTCTCCAATATTAATTATCATTAATAGCTTCAAGATACTTGCAATAAATTCTATACACCCATAATTAACTATTCTAACCATCAGAATTAATTAATCTAAAAGAAAATGACATTTGAAGAAAATTTACCTTATTTCTCCAAAAACTAATTTCCTGAAATATTCTGCTTGAATCTGACAATTGATGCCTTAAAATATAATAATCTAGAGATCTAATGCATAAATTTTGAGTATTAATGCCTTAGATAAGAAATGGAACTAATCCGAGAAAAATAGAAGAAGAACGAAGAAAAGAAGAAAGAAAATCATGGAGAAAAACGCTACTGGCCACTGGTTAAATAGGCCACTGCCCCAAAATCTCGTTCGCCAACTCGCCTCGCTAACCCGCCTCGGCAAAGCTACCTCGCATAAGCCAGCTCGCAAATTCCACTTTGCCAAACTGATCTGGCAATGCCACTTCGCATAAGCCACTTCGCGAATCCCACTTCGCATATCCAATTCGCATATGCCAACTACATTGCATTGCCAGAATCCATATTGTATATTTGAAAGAAGTTGACCTCCTTGCTTCTCTCATGGTACATTTCTCGCTGAGCCCCTTTCTCCTCGGTCCACAGAGACAAAATGTAGGACTGGTGCCAACAGTTCATCACGGAAGAAAAGACTCACTGAGCCGGGATCGCTAACTAATACTAATCGAATACTAATAGAATAGAAAAGAACTGTCTTTTCTGTATACTTTCCCTGGTTCTGTTGCTATCGCATGCTTTACGCAATCGATCAGATCATATAGATATCCCTTCCGTTGCCACCTCGCATATGCTGCCTTGCGAAACTCTCCTCGCGAACTCCTCTTCGTATATGCCGCCTCGCATATGCCACCTCGCTAACTCGCTTCGCCTATCTCCACTTCGCATATGCCTCTTTGTATAATGCCACCTCGCCTATTCCTCTTTGCCAAACTCCACTTAGCCAAATTCCTCTTCGCCTATCTCCACTTTGCATATGCCTCTTTGCATAATGCCACCTCGCCTATTCCTCTTCGCCAAATTCCTCTTCGCATATGCCACCTCCCATATGTCTCTTTGCCAATTTCCACCTCGGCAATCTCACTTTGACACTTCACCACTTCGCTTGCTCACATTGCCGGCTCGCAAATGCCACCTCGCATATTGCCAGCTCGCACATACCAGATCTTGCCGAGTTGAACTCTTCCTCAACAACTTATACTTAATCAGCTCGCAAATGAGCTACAAACATCCAAACTCCCTGATTCTTTTTTTCACTTAAAATAGACATTCAGGGGTTAAACATATCCAAAATTCAAATCAAAAAGGCAAATAGACCATGGTGACTCTCTAAAGTCCATCCTGACTTACTGCCCAAAATCTAGCAGAACAGTCCTGAGAAATTCCACTCCCCACTGAGTTATACTTATCCAAATTTCCTGAAATTTTACAACCAACAACAAAACACACAAAGAAACATTTCTCATGTTTACACCTTTGGCTCAAACTACCTCAGTCATTCCCAAAAAATTCAAACGTACACAGATTTCCTGCAGAAATGCTAAACCAGACAAGTCCTGCTCAAGATAGCATAACTACTCAGAAATATAGAATTTTACCAAACCATTTTACATAATTAAATATACATAGATCCAAAACTTTTATGTTTTACACTTTACCAAATTATTTCTTTAAGATCATGCAATCAGCTTCACAATAATCCTGCAACCAGAATTTCTGGATTCCTCAAACATTCATATTTTCAATTAATCAAAATCATCAAGCATACAATTTATTTAAAATGACAAAAGTTGCAGATATTACATTATTCCCTCCTTAAATAAATTCATCTTTGAATTTATAATAACCTACCTTAAGACTGAAATAGATTGGGATATTTGTCTTGCATGCTTTGCTCACTTTCCCAAGTGCACTCTTCCAAAGCTTGATTTCTCCATAGGACTTTAACCATTTGTATCTCCTTATTCCTTAGCTTCTTAACCATTTAGTCCACAATGGAAATTGGAGTTTCTTCATACATCAAATCAGATTGGAGGTCTACTTTTAGCACTTGAAGCACATGAGAAGGGTTAGCCTCATACTTACGAAGCATCGATACATGGAATACCGAATGCACCTTATCCACGCTAGGAGGCAAAGCCAACTTGTATGAAACCTCCCCAACCTTACTTAAAATCTCAAAAGGTCTGATAAATCATGGAGACACTTGCCTCTCTTTCCAAATCGTAGAACTCCTTTCATTGGATAGATCTTTAGAAATACAAGATCTCTAATGGAAAACTGAAGATCCTTCCTCTTTGGGTCTGCATAACTCTTTTGGCGACTGAAAGTTGTCTTCAATCTTTCTCGGATCAGGGGAACCTTTTCTGACGTATATCTTATCAATTCTGGTCCTTCGATATACTTTTCTCCAATTTCATCCCAACACAATGGGGATCTGCATTTCCTTCCATACAAAGCTTCATAAGGAGACATCTAAATTGTGAAATGATAGCTGTTGTTGTAGGCAAACTTTATCAATGGCAAGTGAGCATCCCAATTTCCTCCAAAGTCTAGAATGCACATCCTCAGCATGTCTTCTAGAGTTTGGATGATCCTCTCTGATTGCCCATCTGTTTGCAGATGGAAAGCCGTGATGAAATCAAGCTGTGTACCCAGACATTCTTGCAATTTCTGTCAAAACCTCGAGGTGAACTGAGTATCTCTATCTGAGAGAATCGAAATTGGAACTCCATGAAGTTTGACAATCTCATCAACATAAATCTGGGCATACTAAGAAGTTCCATAAGTCATCTTGACTGGCAAGAAATGAGCTGACTTGGTTAATCTATCCACAATGACCCATATAGAGTCATAGCCCCTTGAAGTTCTTGGCAGTCCAACCACAAAATCCATAGTCACCCTCTCCCATTTCCATTCTGGCAATGGAAACTCTTGGAGTAATCCCGATGGTTTATGATGCTTGAACTTAACTTGATAACAAGTTAGACATTTGGCTTCATATTCCGCGACATCTCTTTTCATTCCACTCTACCAATATGAATTCTTAATGTTGTGGTACATCTTTGTTGCACCTGGATGCACATTATACTTGGCATGATGTGCTTCTTTAAGAATTGTATCTCTCAAACCATCAACTGCTGGAACACATAGCCTTTTGCCATGCCTCAACATGCCATCAGTCACATTAAATCCTGGAGCTTTTTATGATCCCACATCATTCTTTATCTTTACCAATTGAGGGTCTTTATCTTGAGCTTCTCTAATTTGATCTATGAGAACCGGCTTAACTTGGAAATTTGCCAAAAGCACTCCTGAATCTGATACTTCCAAACTGATTCCCATATCATGCAATCTCTGCACTTCCCTCACTAAAGGTCTTCTACTCACTTGAATATGGGATAAACTCTCTAAGGACTTCCTGCTCAGTGCATTGGCTACAACATTAGCCTTCCCTGGATGATACAAAATTTCACAGTCATAATCCTTAAGCAATTCAACCCACCTTCTTTGCCTAAGGTTAAGATCTTTCTGCTGGAATATATACTTCAAACTCTTATGCTCTGTGAAAAACTCACACTTCTCACCATACAGGTAGTGTCTCCAGATCTTCAATGCAAACACTACTGCAGCCATCTTAAGATCATGAGT
>CANXYC010197978.1:0-49179 GCA_948193065.1 Aleurites moluccanus | reverse complement strand
ATTAGGACATAAGAAAAGTCTGAACTTTCTTCTACTAAATGAGAATTGTTATTGCAAATCGAACGGTTCACATAAAGTAGAGAATTCACTGGAATTACACACTTCATGAAAACTAGACTCTGATACAAATTCTCTGAGTCTAAGAATATTTTATGATATGGATAAGAGGAATATAACTTGGCCATGGTCACAGAATAAAGAGGGAGAGAGGAGCAATTATTTTTCTCAACATTGGCATCCACCAATCGAATTGTAGCATTATTGTAATTGATTGCTTGGACATTGTATTTCCCCCAATACGAATTCAGTGTTGTGAGATTGTTTTCGCAAGCAAGTTCATATTGTTTGTCGCCGCAGTTTCTAGGATCGGTTTTTAGTCTAAAAGGATAGCTAATTCTATGGCTACCACAAGAAGAATTGCAGTAATTGCTTTTGCTAGCATTGCAAATATGGTGGGCTAGGAATACGAAAATAAGGATAGCATATGTGAATTTAGCAAAGAGAAACCTTCTGCTAAACATTTTGTGATAAGAAAGACATTCGAACTTCAATATATTTGATACTAATGACTAATTTATTATGTTGAAGAGTCAATCAATTGTTTAATAGATTCGTTTATAAAGTCATGAGTTTGCGTATTCAATCCTCCTGTTTGATTTTTAATTGATTAAAAACAAAATTATCAGAGAAAGTGGGAGAAAGCATTTATTTACAAATAATTTATTAATGCTTCCATATATAGAAAAGGAATTTAAAGAAATATAATAATTTATTGTACCCACCAAACACATTGATGATAAATAGCTAGTGAGTGCGTTCAGACCTAATCCTGTTTTGTTTACACTTGCAATTGCAAATCATTATTATTAATTAGATATTTTCATTGTATTAGTAAGTTAAATGATCAATTTCCCCATAGCAAAAGTTATTAAATAAATGTTATTTAAAATTAAAAATGTCATAATATTCAGTCTCTATCATACATAAAAATCTCTCAAATGAATATTAAAAAAGCATATATACAACACTAAATTCAGATTTCTTCATTTTAATGAGAAATAGCTCTCCACAAACTTCCCAAGTCCCAAATGAAATGAAATGAAATTTTGGAATGGAAAAGAAAAAACATCAATGTGAACATTTGAATTTTCTATCATACTTCTTTATTAGCTTCTGCTTCTTTATTAACTTATGCTTTAGCTTTTGCATATATTATATTATATTAATAGATTGATAATTTGATATTAATATATATATTGTTGCATTATCATAAGTTGGAACTATTAAGCAACAATTTTACATTAATATATAAAAAGATGATGATGGAGTTTCTAAGAAATTATATTACAAACACATAAATGTTGCCCCTCTACAAATTGTTGACTTGCCTTGTTTTTCTACAATTGAATTATTAATTTGCATAATAATATCATATACTAATTTTTCTTGGATTTGGACACATCACTTTATAAAAATAATAATAAGAACAAAGAAGAATAAAAACAGGACCATTATATATTTAGTTGACTTAATTAATTGACTAAATTACTATAGTAATAATTTTTAATCTAAATAGTTGTAATTGACACATCGACAAGAATCATGCTCTACTTCAAATTGACATCAAATTATTTAATGATTCTGATTGTTGAAAACCAGACGAAAACTCTTTTTCGTATTGAAGAAATAAATATTCATAAAAAATGACAATTCCAACTTATTGGGATATAAATGAATTTCATGAAATTTATTTTAAATTCCACATTTTAAAAAAATTTTGTATTTGAAATATTAAAAAATTGTTCATTTTCTTGGCCCTTTCATTTGTACAATATGAGAGCTATTTTACAAGATGATATGTTTACTAAATTTTCAATTACTCTTCTCTCCCTTAATTTTCTTGTGACGGTTCAGTAGTTAAAATACATTAATTTTGTGTGTGGGTTTTGATAACACTTCTTATGGATTCATTTTATGTCAATAAAATATGATCATTTGAAGTAAAAAAGCAGGGAGAAAACAGAGTTATCATTCTGGCAAATCCAATTTTTTCAAGGTTATTATGTTGAAGAGTCAATCAATTGTTATAATAGATTCGTTTATGAAGTCATGAGGTTGCAAATTCAATCCTCCTGTTTGAGTTTTAATTGATTAAAACCAAAATTATTAGAGAAAGAGAGAGAGCATTTCTTTATGAATAATATATTAATGCTTCCATATATAGAAATGGATTTAAAGAAGTATAATAATTCCTTGTACCCACCAAACACGTTGAGGATAAATTTCCATAGAAAATGTACGTCAAGTAATAACAAGGAAATTTCCAATTCAATAATTATGATTCTTTGTCTCCTAACATATTCTTGATATGAATATTGAAATTGATTAAAACGTTATGCTGAATATCAATTAAATTATCACAACATGTGGCCGGTGGGGCCTTTTAGAGGAGGAAAATTCAAATTATATTAGACTATGTTCAAACTTGAAGTTTTGATTATGAGCAAGTCTTGTCTGTAACAATCCAGCACTAGGAAAGGTGCTTAAAAAAGGATTCAAATTGATTTAGGATAAAAATGTTAGGTGATTTATATAATTCAGTTAGTTACTATATTAATAATTTAGGTTAATTATTTTAGATTGAGAGTTGAGCCATAAAATAATAAATTATTTGGAGTTAATTTTCAGCTGTACCGTTATAATATATTATTAGAACTACTTTGAGATCATATTATATAAAATTTATGGACCTAAACAGAAAGGGTTATCCGTAAAATATAGCAGTCGTTTGGAATACTAGTAAATCACAATACTCAAAATTAATCAGAGCTAAACTAGCAATTTAAGCTCAATTATAAATATAAGCCAACTAGCAAAATTGCAACGAGAAAGTTACATCCCTTAAAAAAGCATCCCGCATCTATTTGAAATAAAAATTTAAATCGTTTATATAATCTAACTAATTACTATTTAAATAATTTGAATTAACCGTTTTTAATTAAAATTGAGTCATAAAATAATAAATTATTTAAAATCAGTGTGAGGCACACGGTTACATTGTCTATAGTTGGTGTTATATAAAATGGCATATGATAGTTGACGTATCTATAAATTTAATATAATGGTGGGCAGAAATCTGTCTTTGAATATGAAATTTTATTTAAATTCCCTTCCATCGCTCCTTTCGGCTTCTTCTGAAAAAACTCTTTTGAAAAAATTTAATTTAATTTTATCAATAAAATCAAATTAAAGTTTAGCTTGATATACTAATTTATCACAAACTTTGTACCATTTTGAATTTATACCCTATTTTTAACTTTTATATAATTTTATCCTACTTTAATTGCAATTTTAACCTAATTGCAATTGTACCCTAAAAAGTAAATTGAAAGAAATATGCACAATATTTTCTCTTAATTGAAATTTTTATATAATACAAAATTTATTTTTGAGGGTCAATAATTAAATTAATAAAAAATAAAAAATAAATCAATAACTTAATAAAAATAAATAAGAAAAATAAAAAACCTAATCAATATATAGATTAATGCATTAGGCCATTTATTTATTTATTTATATAAATTATATTTTTGTTGTATACAAATTATAAATTTACTTATTAATTGTTACTAATTAAAAATCTTTGTCCTAATTAAAAAATACCTAGAAAATAAATATTTCTATTTGTTTGACCAATATTTTTTCTCATTTATTTATATTAAGTTATTGATTTTTTTTTTATTTTTTTATAAAGTTATTGATGGAATCTCATACATTTTTCTCTTAAGCCCAAGATAGCAACAACAGACCCCATGACAGATGTTTAGTTAACATCATCAGGGTTCATTGGGCCTACTAGCAATTAATTTTACATTTCTACATTTTTCTTTGATGTTGAGCCATGCACCTTATATATTCATGTAAGGAGAAAAGCCCTACCTTGTTTCTTCTTCTTCTTAAATTAATTCTCAGTGAACCAAAAATTAAGACTTTATATGGGTATAAAATAAAAATATAATTTATTTTAAGCTATATGTGGGTGGGCCAAGTCAAAAAATTTCTTAAATCAATTCTCTCATATAATAAATAAGACTGTAAACTAATAAAAAAAAAAATTCTTAAATGATCCAAACACATCTGAATTTATATATCTCTCCGTTATGTTATGCGGATATATATATACTTTTCTTTTCGGAATTACTTAGTTACAAAATTTGAGATTGTTGACTATATTCTATCTCACTGCGCATGGTAGAATTTCAACTTGAAATTTTTTTTATAGAGAATCCATTTTTTTTTAACTGAGAATCCATTTTTTTTTAACTGAGTGAGTTACATAATATAGGATATTTCTTCTACTTTTCTCTTAATTTCCATCTAATATAATTTTAACTTTAAAATTTCTTATTTTGCTTAAAATTTTCATATGTGTGTCTATCATATTTTTATTTTATTTTTATTTTTTTCTCATTTATTTATTTATTTATCTTTAGCATGTCTTATAGAGTTTGGATGGTCCTCTTTGATTACCCATCGATTTGCGGATGGAAAGCTGTGCTGAAATCAAGCTGGATACCCAAACACTCTTGCAATTTCTGCCAAAATCTCGAGGTAAACTGAGTACCTCTATCTGATATTATTGAAAATAGTACTGCATGAAGTTTAACAATCTCATCCACATAAATCTGGGTATACTGAGAAACTCCATAAGTCGTCTTGACTGGTAGGAAATGGGTTAACTTAGTCAATCTATCCACAATGACCCATATCGAATCATAGCCTCTTGAAGTTCTTGGCAGTCCAATTACAAAATCCATGGTCACTCTCTCATTTCCATTCCGGCAATGGCAACTCTTGGAGTAACCCATATAGTTTTTTATGCTCAAACTTGACTTGCTGACAAGTTAAATATTTGGCCACATATTCTGCAACATCTCTCTTCATTCCACTCCACCAATATGAATTCTTGATGTCATGATACATCTTTGTTGCACCTGGATGCACATTATATTTGGCATGATTTGCTTCCTTAAGAATCATATTTTTTAACCCGTCAACTGCTGGAATACATAGCCTATTGTCATGCCTTAACAAGCCATCAACCACATGAAATCCTGGAGCTTTTTCTGATCCCACTTCACTCTTTATCTTCACCAACTGAGGGTCTCTATCCTGAACTTCTCTAATTTGATCAATAAGAAGTGGCTTAACTTGGAAATTTGTCAAAAGCACTCATGACTCTGACAATTCCCAACTGATTCCCATATCATGCAATCCCTGCACTTCTCTCACTAGAGATCTTCTATTCACTTGAATATGGGATAAGCTCCCCAAGGACTTCCTACTCAGTGCATCCACTACAATATTGGCTTTCTCTAGGTGATATAAGATTTCACAGTCATAATCCTTAAACAATTCAACTCATCTTCTTTGCCTAAGGTTGAGATCTTTCTGCTGAAATATGTACTTCAAACTCTTATTATCTGTGAAAATCTCACACTTCTCACCATACAAATAGTGTCTCCAAATCTTCAATGCAAACACTACTGCAGTCATCTCAAGATCATGAGTGGGATAGTTCATCTCATGCTTCCTCAACTGCCTCGAAGCATAAGCTATCACTCTTTCATGTTGCATAAGCACACAACCAAGTCCCACTCGCGATGCATCACAATACACAGCATATCCTCCTTCACCTAACGGCAAAGCTAAAACAGGTGTCGTGGTGAGACAAGTTTTCAACTTCTAAAAACTTTCTTCACATGCATCTTACCAGAGAAATTTAACTTGCTTCTGAGTGAGCTTGCTTAAAAGAGCTGCAATCTTGGAGAAGTCTTGAACAAATTTCCTGTAGTAGCCTGCTAAGCCCAAGAAACTTTTGACTTCTGAAATATTCGTGGGTCTAGGCCAACTAAGCATTGCATCAACCTTTTTAGGATCAACTCAAATCCCTTCTTTGCTCACTATATGCCCTAGAAAGCCCATATTCTCAAGCCAGAATTTACACTTCGAAAACTTGGCAAATAGCTGATGCTCCCTCAAAATCTGCAGCACAATTCTTAGGTGCTCTTCATGCTCTTCCTTACTCTTTGAATACACAAGAATGTAATCAATAAATACAATGACAAACTTGTCCAAGAATGACCTGAACACCCTATTGATCAGGTCCATAAATGCAGCTGGTGCATTAGTCAATCCAAATGGCAACACTAAGAACTCATAGTGTCCATATATGGTCCGGAATGCTGTCTTCGATACATTTTCATTCTGAATTCTCAATTGATGGTACCCCGACATCAAGTCTATCTTAGAGAAATGACTTGCACCTTGCAACTGATCAAATAAATCATCTATCCTTGGTAAAGGATATTTGTTCTTGATAGTTACCTTGTTAAGCTGTCTGTAATCAATACATAATCTCATAGAGCCATCCTTCTTCTTCACAAAGAGTACAGGTGCTCCCCATGGTGAACTACTGGGTCTGATGAATCCCTTGTCAAGCAGATCTTGCAACTGAGTCTTCAACTCTTTCAACTCAACTGGTGCCATACGGTAGGGAGTTATAGAAATCGGACTCGTGCCAGGTAGCAACTCTATACCGAACTCTATCTCTCTATCTAGTAGCAAACCAGGCAATTCTTCAGGAAATACATCCAGGAACTCATTGACTATAGGAATATGCTCCAAACCTTTCACTTCCTTACTAGTGTCCCGGACATATACCAAATACCATTTACAACCTTTTCTCAACAATCTCCTTGCCCCAATAGCAGATATAACATTGTATGGTGCTTCACTCCGCTCTTCTTGGAACTCAAATTCTTCACCCGAAGGTGGCTTAAAGATAAGCTTCTTCCCATTACAATCTATAATGGCATAATGCTTGGACAACCAATCCATGCCCAAAATTACATCGAACTCCAATACTGGTAATTCAATCAAATCTACATTCAAGTTCTTGCCACCTATGCTAACCACACAGGATGGATAAGAGTTCCGAACCTCAATTTCTTCCTCCAAAGGAGTAACCAACACATTCTCAAGCAAAACACAAGGCACATGTAGCAAAACAGGATGATACAAATGAATGCGTAGCTCCCAAATCAAACAATACTCGGGCATTCAAAGCTTGAATCGGAAGAATACCTGTAACAACTATATTGGATGCTTGGGCTTCATGCTGTGCTAAGGCAAAAACTCTCCCTCAGCCTCTACCTATAGAAGCTGACCCTGAAGCCTAAGATTCATATTGACCCGATCCTCTGCCAGCCTCAACAGTTCTGCCCAAGTTACCTTTACCTCCTCCTGGTTGCTGACCAATGCTCCTCTCTTTGCTCATCTGAACTGTAGCCTGAGAAGCCTGATATCTAACTTCAAAAGAAGGCTGAGGACAATCCTTAAAAAGATGACCATGCTTTCCACATCCATAACATGCGCCTGACCCAAAGAAGCAAGGTCCTCTATGAAACTTACCACATGTAGGACAAGAAGGATTAGTCTTAGGTGGTGCTGAACTGGCTGCACTATGGCTCACTTGAGGAACAAATCTAGAGAGATTCGGTCTCTGCTGGGATCTCCCTGATGGTCCTCTATATCCCCCTCGAGCAACTGATTGAGGCAAAATATTCATACTATTTACCCCACTGTCTTGCCTAGAAGAGCTTCCAACTTTAGCCTTTTTCTTCTCTTCCCTTTCTGACCTGGCTTCCATTTCCCTGTTCTCAATTACTCTTGCTTTATCCACTAACTTGGAATAAGAATCAAATTCAAGAGCAACCAAAACTTTAAACAATGGGGCCAAAAATCCCCTACAGAACGCTGAATCCGTGCCACTTCTAAAGGCACAAGGGCTAGAGCAAACTTACTTAGTTGGCTGAATTTCTTTGCATACTCTAATACAGTTATACCCAGAGTCTGAACCAACCTTTCAAACTCCATAGATTTAGCATCCCTCACACTCTCTGGAAGAAACTCATCAAGGACCAATTCTCTGAATCTCTCCCATGATAGCTCTTCATTATCCCGAAGCATACCAAAAATGCTTCTTTTGAACCAATCTTTTGCTTCAGTCTTCATCAAATATCTCGCAAATTCAATTGCCCTCCTATCAGGAATTCTCAAAATCTAGATTTTCTCTTCTATCTCTTCCAGAAAATCTGTGGGATCTACCTCACCTCGGTACTCTGAAGGCTTAAGTTTCAGAAATTTCTCAAACGAAACCTCCTCGACCTGAGGTACCACTGCGGGCGGGGATAGAGGAACTGGAATATCTAGAACTGCCTAAACTGGAGGAGCCTGCTGCTGCCTCTGCTGAGTAATAAACTCAGCTAATACCTCATAATTTATCTGCAGCTGATCTAACTGCTGTGCCATATGAGCCATATCTACTGGTGTCACAGGAGGAACCTCATCTTCTCTGTTCCCTCATACTGAACCTTCTTCAGAAGGAAATTCCCGTCTAGGACGGCCTCGACCTCATCCTCTGCCGCGATGTGGAAGCATCTCGATATTGATAAGAAGAACAAATATATCAGACTTACTACGCACACTTAACGCAGATACATATATATCAAAGGGAGACACAATTGGACGAGACATGATCCTATGCTCCGTAGTTAACTTAATTAACACTTATACTAGTGCTCATGCATCTCTATCTATCTTCTATGTTAAGGATTGTAAACCTAGTACTCTGATACTACCTCTATTACACCCCAACTCTAGTGGTACGACGGCCCTAGGGCAAGGGTAGGCTTAAGGCCACTATAAACCCGTAGAACTCACAAATCCTGGATCTCATGCACAATTATATCAATTACAACTTTATATATATTCATACCATAATCATTTCCATACATTCAATTAAACATTAAGCATATCTTTATCATTATCATTTTATAACTCTCTCTTATTCCTTAATGATCAAAAGATGCATCTCACATCACTAAGAAACAAAGGTACCATACTGTAATAATTCATACATCATAATTATCAACATCCTCAAATGACTAACTACGGAGTTCTAGAGTATACTCCCAAATACATTTCATGTCTTAATACCATTTAATGAATATACAAAATATCTCAAAAATTATTACAATGAAGCTTCTTGGAAGAATGGATCAAGAAGCTGGATCTTCTCTATTAGCTTCTTCATGAGTTATGCTATCACCTGAAATCCACAGAAGAGGAGTGAGCCTTCAACTCAGTAAGATATGAACATTATGAATCAGGTCTCTGAATATCAAATCATAATCATGAACAAATATTTATACATGTAGGTAGAAAGAAATCATAAGCTAGACTTGAAGAAACATGGTACTCATAATAATTTGGCTATATCAAATCATGTCACAAATCAAATCATAGTTCATATTTAGAATGTAAAATGCCCACAAAGAATGGCATTATAAAATCTCATCTAATAGAACTGATCTGATGTCATAACATACGTATCAGTAGCCTTTCTACCTTAACGTGCACACATGCTTGGCCAGACATGCGCCTAGAGCTCATGGCCCCCTTTAGGTGGAACACTGATAAAAACCCTATCAGCTAGGCTCCCAAAGCGCACTATGGACCAATGAATTTACTCTTATTGGGAAGAGCGTTTTATCCATGGGTCATGGGGTTTCAATCTCATAAGAAGCATATTGGTCGCAAGACCATCAACATATGTCATCATTCAATCGAATTTAACAAGCAAGAAGCATATGAACTTGATCCAAGAAAATTGGTCAAATCATTTACATTATACATATATATATGAATGAACAAATATAAGAATACTTGGTCTTATTAATTTCAAAGAACAATAGTCAAATAAAATGTTCATACTTACCGTAACACAATTTCTCTTGAAATTTCCTCTAGCAAATTCCAACTCTAACTCTTCAATTAATTTGATTTCTTCCTCCTAAGAATTTTCTCCAAATATACAAAATTAGGGTTTTCTCCAAATCAATAATATTTATCATGATTTCCTAATAATTAATTATCTTAGAATCTCTATTCTTAATTTCCAACAATAATTTTATTTATTTCTTAAAGAAAATCTGCATTTAATTTCGGAGTTACTGTTCATATTACTATTCATGATAGCCTCAACATTCTGATTTCTCCCACATTAATTACCATTAATGACTTCAGATTACTTGCAATAAATTCTACATACCCAATATTAATTATTCTAACTCATAGACTTAAATAAATCTAAAGAAAATAATTTAGGAAAAAAATTTATCTTATTTTTTTCAAACTGAAATTTCTGTGATTTCTTGCTCAAATCTGATGATTTCTGTCTTAATTTAGAATAATCTAGAAGTCTAATGCATTAATTTAAGTATTAATGCCTTAGAAAATAAAATAAAACTAATTCTGAGAAAAGACTGAATTTAACGAAGAAAGAAGGAAGGAAAAATCGCAAAACGCTACTAGGGTTGCTGGGTTTAAATAGACCACTGCCCCCAGAAACACGCTTGCCAGCTCGCCAATCAGCCTCGGCAAAGCTACCTCGCCTAAGCCAGCTCGTCATTCCCACTTCGCATTACCCAGCTCGCCAAACTGATCTGGCAATGCTACCTCGCTATTCCAGCTCGCATAAGTCACCTCGCATATGCTGCCTCACCATACTCTCCTTGCGAACTCTTCCTTGCATATGCCACTTCGCTTCTTTGCCTCTTCGCCAAACTCTGCTTCGCGAACTGCCACTTCGCACATTCCCTCTTCGTATAATGTCTCTTCGCATAATGTCTCTTCGCATAATGCCTCTTTCCATAATGCCACCTCGCCTTTCCTCTTCGCCTAACCTCTTCGCCAATCCTCTTCGCCAAACCTCTTCGCATATGCTTCTTCGCCAATTGCCACTTCAGCAATTTCACCTCGCCACTTCGCCACTTCGCATTGCCAGCTCGCAAAATGCCACCTCGCATTTGCTGGCTTCGCCATACCAAGGCTTCTCTAAGTTGAAACCTTTCCTGGACAACTTATACTTAACCAGCTCGCAAATGAGCTACAAATATCCAAACTTACTAATTCTTTTTGCCACTTAAAATAAACATGCAGAGGTACAACATATCAAAAATTCAAATCACTAAAACTAACATACAGACCCTGGTGACTCTCCAAAGACCACCCAGACTTACTGCCTTAGAATCCATCCGAATAACTCTGAGAAAATCCACACCCCACTGAGATATACTTATCCAAAAATTCTGAAATTTTACAGACATTATCACAACACACAAAGGAATATTTTTCATGTTCACACTTTTTCTCAGTCATTCCCATTAAATTCAAACAGATACTGACTTCCTGCAAAAATACTCAACCAAGCCAGTCTTACTCAAATAAACATACTCAAATAAACATAACTCATCACTTACACAGAATTTTGCCAAACTATTTTACAGAATTATAGTTAAGACATAAACTCATAACTTTCATGTTTTACACTTTACCAAATTATATCTTTAAGATCATACAATTATCACCACAAAATCCTAAAACTGCAAGATCAAATTTCTGAAATTCTCAACATCCACATTTAAAATTTAATTAATTCTCCAAACATACAAAATTAATAAAAATACTATAAAAATGACAGATATTACATATACAAATTATAAATTTACTTATTAATTGTTACTAATTAAATATCTCTGTCCTAATTAAAAACTACCTAGAAAATAAATATTTCTATTTGTTTGACCAATATTTTTTTCTCATTTATTTATATTAAGTTATTGATTTTTTTTGATTTTTTTATAAATTTATTGATGGAATCTTATACAAATTTTTTTATTGTATAAAATGCCAGTTAGGAGAGAAAATTATGCATATTTCCCTAAATTTAATTTTTAAGATATAATTGCAACTAAATTTTAAAATTGGGATAAAATTACTTAAAATAGCAGAATGAATATTGGGATAGGGTTCTCAACATTGGCATCCACCACCCGAATTATAGCATTATACAATTGATTGCTTGGATATTATATTCCTCAAATACGAATTTAATATTGTGAGGTTGTTTTCGCAAGCAAGTTCATATTTTTTGTTGCCAGAGTTTATAGCTAATTATATGGTTGCCACAAGAAGAATTGCAATAATTGCTTTTGCCAGCACTGCAAATATGCTAGGAATAGGAAAATAAGGGTAACATATGTGTGTTTAGCCTTCCACTAAACATTTTGTTATTTTTAGAAAGATATATCACTATAAGTATTCAGTATATGTGACTAAAAATAAAGTTATATTAGAGAGAGATAGAGATAGCATTTCCTTACAAACAGATTAATGCTTCCACATACAAATAAATGAGTGAATTACTAAAACTCCTGGATTTTGGCCTAATATGCGATTTGGTCCCTGTTTTTTAAATTTAATTATATTTGTAATAAATTTAATTTTCCATAATTTTCATCAATGTTGTGTTTAAGGTTTATGTTACAAATTTTTTCAAGTGATAATAATTGAAAGGCCAGATTATTTTTATATTTTTTATTTTTTATTTTTTATTATTACGATAATTTATTTAAATTATCATAATGTATTATATGTGTATAGTTTGTGGGAAGATTACTAAGGTATCCTTCTTATTTTCTTATATAAAATAATTGAAATTATTGATGTGTTAATATTACTTAAATAGTATAAAAATTATATTTATTAAAATTCATTTTTTTTATATGGTTATTAATAAAATTATATATTTTATATAATTTTTATATTATATATTTATTATTATCTTTTTATTTTATCTTACATAAAATAACATTCTCATAAACATATCTTATAATCTAAATAAACGAGTCTTTTCTTTTGTTTTGAATGGGTAAAGTAACAAAAGGACTTTTAGGTTAAACAGGTACAAATAGTATTGTATGCAGAATTTTTAAGAAGGGAGACACGTTCTCACGTTTAGGGAAAGACTTAAAAATTTTACCAAAAAATATTATAAATTATGAATTAAAAAATTAATTTTTTAAAATAGAATGATTACTTTATTAATTTTAGTAAATCTTATGAATTAAATAATAATTAATCTTAAAAAAAATTAAAAATTAAAGGGTAAAAAAATAAAGGAATGTATGATTAACTAATATTTTATTAGGAATTAAAAAATTAATTTTTCAAAATAAAAGAATTATTTTATTAATTTTATAAATTTTATGAACTATATAGTAACTTTATACTAAAAAATTTTAAAAATTAAAGTGCCACCCCTTTCCTATGAACAAATCCTCCTCTGGGTACAAAATTTATAGGAAAAATGGGGCATATAAATCCTGCATTATGTCAATTTTCTTAATTAAGCTCTTTTATTTAATTGTAGTCCAAATAAGCCTTTAAATTTTTAATTTAACTCAAATAAATTCAATTTGAACTGAAATATTTAATTTTCATCTAAATTGGACCTATTTGACTCAAATTAAAAATTTAGGATTTATTCGTACTTTTTTTTCAATTTAACCTTATATATTTTATTATTTATTTATTATTCTAATTTTTATTGTATAATATATTGTTTATCTATTTAATTTAATAAATAAATAAATTATTAATAATATTATGTTTGGATTATATATTTTAGAATTTATGAAATTATAAATAATTTCATTTTATTTATCTTTTTTAGTAATAGATAGTATCACGGATAATTTTTTCATATTGTATAAAATTTATTTTTATGTTCTAGTTAAATTTGTAAATAAGAAAAAATATTATTGCTTATAGTATAATATTAATAATTAAACTAAAATTAATAATAAAATATAAGATATGTGTTTTATAAATGAAAAATTTTATAATTTTTTATTATTAAATATTATTTAGTTTAAATAATTTAATTTAATATTTATAACAAATAAAATAAAATTAATTCTAAAAATTAGTCTAATTGATGAATGAGTTTGCTTCATTTTTCTAATTGATTTATGTTTAATTATTAAAATTATACCATAAATGAATTTTTATTTATTTATCAATGATATTATCTATTGTTAAAAAGATAAATAAAATAAAATTATTTATAATTTCATAAATTTTAAAATACTTAATCCAAACATAATATTATTAATAATTTATTTATTTATTAAATTAAAATAAATAAATAAATATGTTATATAGTAAAAAATTTAGAAAAATAAATAAATGATAAAATATAAGATTAACCTGAAAAAAAAATACAAATACAAATAAATTTATAAATTTTTTAATTGGTTCAAATAAATCAAATTTGAACGAAAACTTAACACTTCCGTTCAAATGAGATTTATTTAAGTTAAATTAAAAAATTTAGAGATTTAATTGCACCACAATTAAATAAAAAAATTTAATTAAAAAAATTGAAATATTTGAAAAGTTTATTTGTATATTTGCCTAAATATATAGGTGTAGTAATTTAATTTTTTAAATATAGGGACCAAATGATATATTAGGTTAAAATCAGGGGATTTTAGCAATTCACTCTAAATAAATTATAGAAAAGGATTCAAGGAAATTGGTGGTGTAGAGAACAACTCCTTAAATTTTTTTATTTTCTGTGGAAAATGTATGTCTAGTAACAAGAAATTTCTAATTTTGCAAGTTCTACTAAGTGTGAATATCTCGTAACATCTCTCTGATATTAACAGATTGATTAAAAGATTGTGACGATCAATATCAATGAAATTATCCTTCATTAGTAGGATAACACGTGGCCGACGGAGGTCTTTCAAAGGACAAAAATTCAAAATATATAAATATATAGTCTATTTGGAAATTTGAGGTTTTAATCTATTATTAATATGGAAAAATTTTTGTCTGTGTATATATATAGATTTATTTTATATATTAAATTAATGAATAATAAAATATTTTAATTAATATATTTTTTATTATTAATTTTTAATATAATAAAAAATTAATAGATTAAATATAAACAATATTTATTTATTAATATTTTTTAAATCTATATATTTATAATGAATACATTAAATATAAACAATATTTATTTATATGATATGACAGCTGATGTATCCATAAAACCTAATGCTTGATTTGAATAGCTCTCCTTCGCCTTTTACATTTACCCCCTTGTTCTCTACTTTAGTTGGCTTTTTACTTCCATTTGTCCGATTTTTTTTTTTTTAAATTAACTGATATTCAATAATTTTATTAAATTTCAATTAAATATGAATTTAAGTATAGTAAATTTAAAGGGATAAAAATCTCACAGTATTTATTTTTTTATTAATAAAATTTAAATTTAAAATTTTATTTAATAAATATTAAATTTTTAATCACTTGAATCAATAAATATTGATGTTGAAATCTCTATTTAATTAATATATTGGTCGTGCATTTGAAAATTTCTTTACACTAACTTGTTAGCCAGCAGGACATTCACTTTCACAAAAATAGTTGGAAGTCTTGATAAATTACTTTTCTCAATTGCTTAAAAAAACACTAAAAATGTTTGAATTCACTTATCCTTTTGAATTATTCTTTTTTTCCCATGTTTCGTAGTTTGTGAAGTGCTAGGGGTATAGTTATTGGTTAGAGAGAGATCGCTTCTCAGAGTGAAATAAAGTATCATATCAGAAAAAGAATGAAAAGAAAAGGAAGAATGACGTATAGACATATTGAAAAGTTGTTGGACAACTAATTAAAATGGATGGATTTTTTTTTTTTTTAATTGATGTATTAATTTAATGATAAAATGAAATTATTTTAATCTTTAAAAAAAAAAAAAAAATAGAAGAGATTACTCTGTACGTGGTCGTCAGATTTAAACCTACCCGCTAATATTAAAAAAAAAAAAAAAAGGTGATGAAGCTCAGTGGTCAGTATCAAAAATGGATCAGTTTGTATTTATTTGTATGCATAATGTATAAATCACATCAATCTGTTTAATCAATTTAAAAAATTATTATTAAATTAAATTATTTTTTTATTTAAAAAAATTTTAAATTAAATTAAATTATTATTTTAATTAAATAATCGATTTGATTTTAATTTAATTTGATTTAAATAATTTAAATCTTTCGATTTTAAACTAGAGATATTTTATTATTTTATTATAAATTTAAAAAAAATAAATAAAATATTAATAATAAAAAGACTTAAAAATAATATAATATTATATAATATAAAACTTATTAATTTTATTAATTAATACATTCAAAATTTATATTTTTTCTTAAAAATTAGATTTTATTTATTTATTTTTAATTAATTTTCATGGATGATCCTTCTTTAAATTTTAAATTAAAAAAAATATGATTATATATAAATAAAATTAAATATATTTAATTATAATAATAATAAAAAGCATTATATATATATATATATATAATTTTGATTCGATTCGATTTGAAATAAAAAAAATTATTTAAATCATAAATTAAATTAAACTTTTAATTTATTATAATTTTTAAATCAAATTAAATTAAATAAATTATAAAATTATTAATTTTAATTTTAATTTAATTGATTTAATTCATTTTAATCTGTTTATTTGGTTTTACTTCCACGGCTAGCATAATAGCTAACAGCATATAAGTGCCCAGTGCCTCAATGGGCTGAAGAGATCCTAAAACTTGGACCAAAGGCTAGCTCGCGGTGTGATTTGTAAGCAGGAGTGCATGACACATACTTGTTGGGGGCCTATCGGGTCATCTTCAGATCATACTATTTTGAATGTTGTCTTTTTTCATGTCTCCGGTTAGGTCACTGTAAATTATGTGTGAATTTCAAATCAACTATCAAATTTATGATTAGAAAGGATTTTTGTATGGAGTTCAAGTCACTTTCAGATTTAACTACTGTAAAAATAAGTTTTCTGTTGGTTCAGATTACAATAATTTTTTTATAAAAATAAATTATCTATATATATAATATTTTTAAATTTTAATAATAAAAATAAATATTATAATTTTAAAACATCACATATATAATTTAATTAAATAAATATAAAATATTTAAAATCTATTATCACATATATAATTTTTCTATGTATAAAATATCATAGCAAAATATATAAATACCTTTCAATATCTTTATATATAATAATATAATAATCAAATAATCAAGTTTAATAATTCTAAAACATTGTAATATCAATATATTTTTTTATTCTAAGAAGTAATTTAAAAATTTTATCAAAATTTTAAATTTTAAAATGATAATGTTATGAAATAAAAATAGTTAAATTTTAAAAATATAATATATTTAATTATACTAATAAAAATAAGATAAATTTGGTATTTTATAAATAATTTTTAATTATTATTATTAAAAAATTATTACTAATAATTAAGTTTATTTTTAAGTTAAATATATACATATTAGTTATGTAAAAAAAAATGATATTAAACAAAAAAATGGCAATAAATTGATTTAAAATAAATCGATAATTATATATATATTGTCACGATAAAAAATTTTAATTATTTTAAAAGAGTTTGACTTTTATTTTAAGAAATATAATAATTTTTTATTATTTTTCTAAATTATATTAAAAAAATTCTTTTTTTTAGAGTTCTAAATCATTATAACTTTCAAAACTTATTATATTATTTATTATTTATTTATTATTTGTAATAGTTTTAAGAAAATAATTATTTATTTAAAGTGATAGAAAATAATTTTATTAAAGATTATTTATTATTTTATAGAAATGATAAAAATTTAATCAGTATAAAAAAAATAATAAAATGCCTTTGCTCCATGACTCGAACATGCGATCTGAGGGGTCAAAAATGGTCGCTTCTATTGGAAGCCTAAGTGTGATCCGATCCACCTGTGTTAGATGGGACCCTAATATGTGTAGTCATAGGGCAAGTGGCAGTGGGGAGTCTGAGAGAAGTGCGAGAATGCCAGTAGATAAAGGTAGCTTTGAAAATTGTACTGTTTGTGCTTGAATTAAATACTTATTTGGGGCTGAAGGGGTTGATGCGTCAAAACACGTTAGTTTTTGATGTGTTGATTTAGTGTCCGTTTGTAATAATTTATAAAAGGGAAAAAGTAGATTTTTTGGATGAAAAATTGATTTTAGTTCAGTTTACAGTGTTTGGTAAATATTAAAATTAATAAAAGTAATTATTTGGATAGTTAAAATTTAACTTTTTGGATAAATTAGAAATTAAAATTTTTTAAAATACCTGAATTTTAACTTTTTGGATAAATTATAAATTAAAACTTTTCAAAATAGTTGAATTTTAGATTAAACGCATAGCTGATTTTAAAAAATTAATGGACAAAAATATCATTTACTTTTGTTAACAATAATAAATCTACTTATTATTAGTTTATAAGCAGCTTTTATATTATATTTTAGCAATCATAAATATACAGTTAATTAGTTAATTGCTTTTGAAAGTATCACTTTTAGGAATAGAACTTTTTTCCATATAAAAAGTTATTTTCATAAACTGTGTCAAACTAGATCTTAATATATTTAGCTGATAATTTATAGATTAATAATTATATAAAAAATTAATAATTTAAAATTAATTATAAGGATTATGGATAATTAGCACAATTTAAAGGGGGGCAAACTTGATAATTTTAATGGGACAATATTACTATATATACCCAAAGATTTCCAACATGCTAAATCCGTCCCTGTATATTGATATAAATAAATTTTAATTGAAATCTTTGAAAACATAACAATATGAAATAAAAATATATATAAATTAATTTCATATAAGTTAGTTTAATTTTAAGAAAGGTACTTTAACACATATCAAAGAAAAACTTTTGAATTCATTTTTTTATTAAATATAAATTCGTATCAATTTCAAACATATTCATAAAACATTCAAACCTTGTGTATAATTGGGTGAACAAGAGTCTAGTATCAAATTCCCTATTTGTTGCTATCCCTTGGCTAGGTATAATCACGGTTTGATTTGAAATTAGAAGCAAACCAAAATTGAACAAGTTAAAATTAAAACTGAACTTGTCAAAATCGAAATTTTCAAATAATTTTAATAATTTTTTCACATATTTTTTATTTAAAAAATTAGAAGTAATGATATAAAATTAATTTATTTTAAACTTAATTAAAATTAGTTGACATTGTAAATAAATCATATAACTAATATATAGCTATCATATTTATTAATAAAATTAATCCTTAAATAAATTATATTTTGATTTTCATCTAAATAAGTTCACAAGTTTAAAATTAAATATTTAAATACATTACATCATCCAGTATTATTTATTTATTTTTATTTTTATCAAAATATAGACATATTCAAAATATGAGTTAAACTAAATGGTCATTAGATTCATTTCAATAATTTTATAGTATTTTTTCCTTAAAATTTTAATTTATACATTAATTTTTAATAAATTTAGTTTGAAATCATATTAAAACCATATTAAAATCGAAATCATCCTGAAATCATTGAATCAGCAAAACCTCCTCTTAAAATTTCAATTCAAGTTGTTAAAAATCGAATCGAGAAGAGGAATTAGACACAAATTGTGGAGAGTGTGTCGCTGAAGGACCCTAGACATAAGAAGGAGTATTAATGTCTAGCTTACGACAGTAAAAAATAAAGATGTGAGGGAACCCATTTATTTTTGCCTTTCATTATTTTGATTTGCTTTTAATTATGGTTGGTTTAATTTCCTTAAGCTTTATGTTTAATTATAGTAAGTTTAATTATTTATCTCAAAATCGATGATTTTTAAACCGACATTAAGAGAGTGTTTGAGTATTAATTGGATTTTGAAAAATAAAATTTTAAAAACATTATTTCAAAAAAAAATTGACATGTCTAATTTAATTTTTTTTTTAAGTTTTAAAATAATATTTTGAATTAATCTGTCAAATATTTAAAAAATTATTTAAAAATTTTAGATTTCAAAACAACATTTCATATCTATTTTAAATAAATCCAAACACTCTCAAATCACTTTTTAAAATTTCAATTAAACTCAGATATTACGAGGGTTTCGAACTCATGATGATGCCTACTTTTCAGGCATTAGATTACGATTACACTTAATGGGGGGAGTAAGTGGAATAATATCTAATATTGGAAAAGAATGGACATTAATAAATAATGGGTAACTAGTTTTTTGTTTAGCTATGATCCAGGTCACATAGGCATTATTATGTCTAGATATGCAGGAATATGAATAACTAGTAGTGGTTTTAACGTAAAGGAACAGTTCAAATTATATATGTATCGGATACTAATTCTAATTCGAATCATCTATCTTGATGTTCTACCTCCCGAATCATATAATTTTATGTGTTATATAGTTTTTTTGAAGTGTTTTAATAATTAATAATTTTTCATTAATAACGTGACATATAATAATATACATGAAACAGTAAATAAAATACTAAATAGGATAAAAAAAAAATTAAGGATCTCAATTGAGTAGACAACCTTCTAAGTCTAGAGCAATAAAATCAGAAGCAGGAGACATGGCAATAGTGTTTGTCTAGCTGTTTTCTCAACCTGATTACATTATTTGTTTATCATACATCACATAATATACATAGGGAAAAAAATAAAAGAATTAATGATTTAGTTGAAGAATAAATTAGCAAATTGTTCTTGTGAGAAAATTTGGATCATCCCACATTACTTAGTTAGCTTGCTTGCCATTTCCGTTCCTACATTGTACAAGTGATGCTAGGCACACAAGTCCAAGTCTCTTCACTTGATGAGAAATGCAAAACAATTAATTAGCAAAACGCTTGTTCTTTTCTTAATTAATTGCTGTTCATCTTAGCAAAGAATGTGAGTGCTTAAGTAACCTGTTAATGGATTTTGTCTCTTGAGTCTTGCATAACAATTTTTTCACTCCTGTCACCTGGATTTCTCATACAATTAGTTTTTTTTTTTCATTATTGGGAAATTTTAATTAAGCCAAAAAAGAGAAAAAATTAATTGCTCAATTGCAACACCTTTCCTATACTTCCTCTTGTATAAGGAACTGATCTTTGGTAGCCAATAGTGGTGGCCAAAGGAGATTTGCGGCTGGTTTCTTCTCTGCATACCAATTTCCCATTTCTGCTACGTGTAGTAATTGTGGGAGAATTGTGCCATTTTCCATTCAACAGAGTTGGAAGGCTTGATTCCTTAATAAAGTTAATAACACTCACAATGCTTAATGGGCTTATTGGATTAAAATTAAATCCAATATATATAGAAATTAATAGTTAAAGACTATTACCAAAAATAAAACAGTAGCACAGTGCTTGAGGACCTCCAAATTCATGCGAACATCATCGAGGCTCCTGTTTAATACGTGCAGTTGTTATCATGAGAGTTCCCTAATCCTTATAGTAATATATAGACAAGCCTATGAACTCTATATTATGCCATTAGGGGTTATTGAACAAGATCTAGGGCAATGAAATATCAGCATTCTCAGGTAAAAAAAATAAATGGGTCAATGTGTGCATATCAATATTAGCATCATGTTTATAGTTGTATCCATGCACCACAAATTTATATCAGACGTTAAAAATTTGAACTGGAAGTTGGATAAGCCCATTAATTTAAAAATGCGGAAGACTTATTCTAGATCAGCTCTCTATTAGGGATCCCAAATTTTCAACCCAAACTGTATATTCAATACGTACCTGTGCTTTTGCTGCCCAAGGCCAAAATAAGCAGCCAAAGTTGCCATCTATCCATTAAAAAGAAAAAAAAATGTCAAAATAATTAGAAAAATCCTAGTAACCACCAAAGTATTATACTATAAGAAATCACAAAGCTACATACATAAAATACCTTTAAATTACCAGCTCTTCTGCCAAACTTCTCACCCAAAACTCCCAAAGAATCAATCATACCAACAGGAACAGGTGCAACCATACCAATCTCGGCAAATGCTTCCTTAATTCTTATACAATCAAATCTTTGAATGTTATGTCCTGCCCATATTCTCCCATTCAAAATGCCATAAATTTTTTCAGCAACTTGTTCAAAACTAGGTGCATTAGTAACAGCTTCACGAGTTATCCCATCACATCTACTAGACTTCAATGGAACAACAGACAAGTCTTTAGGTCTAATAAGAGTACTAAAACTCTCTAACTCAACAAGTTTTCTTGGACAAACTATGATCGCTCCAAATTCCAATACCCAAAATTTTTGTCCAATTCTATTGGGTACTGTTGTTTCCAAATCAAAAAATACAATCTCTGATAGGCAAGATTTAGAAGTATCCATTAAGAATTTTTTATGGGTTCTGTTCCTAATTTGGGTTTCTGGGTTCGTTCTGTTTCTGGTTATTTTCATTATAAAAGGTAGAGAAAAAGGCAATTTTGATTGAAAAAGAATTCTTCCCATTGGAGTTTGATTGTCTTGTAATTCAAGTCAAGAGCTTAACAAGGCTTTTCAATGGAGAAGGTGTACTTTTAATTGTAGTTTCTTTTAGGGGATGAGCATATCCAGTTCAGACAAGGAATATTTATTTTTTCTCAAATCATTTTTGAAGAAACCTGTGAAAAAAGTTTTCAGCTTTCTTCAATAAAAAGGTCGTGTAATGCAAATGGGTATTGAAAATGTTGGCATTTTAGTGGCAAAAAGGAATTGATTCTCTTCTATTCCTAATGTCTTTGCCTAACTTGAATAATTTCTTAACCTATATCATTTTCTTTCCTTTGCTCTCTACTAGGGGAATGGCAACTCTCCAAATAAAAGCACTTTGTAGCCATTTTTTGTAAATAACATTATTTTGAAGTCACCTCTGTGCTGTCTTTGGCTTTAAGCTATGCATAAACACAGGCTGCTATTTTATGAAAATGAATATTAAGATACTCATTTGTTCAAACATTGAATTTAAAATTCATTGCCTAATGTATATTAAAATTTAATTTTTAATAAAAATCATAACTGCATTTTAAATTTGTAACATATAATATATTTCCTAAATATGTGAGGATGTTAATTCAGACTAGTCTTGCACTTTTTTGCATAGCAATCTCCCCATCAAATTCCATTTTCACCTGAAATTTTGAATATTAAATGCAGTAGTACACTGAAAAATAAAATAAAATCCAGGAAACGTTGAAATTGCATGTACAACTATTTGAAATTTTGATTCAATGCTTCAAATGACATTAAAATAGAAGATTGATTTGAAATTCTTCCAATGTCACCAATTAATACTCACTACTGCATAGTCGAAACAACAGTGGGGATTTTAAACAACAGTGGGGATTTTATCTATCATTATTGATAACTAAAGAGTACAACAATCGTAATTTATCTTTGCATTCATCTACTTCAAACAGGAACAGCGGGCTTAAGCGAGATAAGTGCTTTCTTAATTCTCTCTACAGCTGCCTGTAGGGTGGTTAGAGATGCTGCGTAAGAAATGCGTATGCAGTTGTCATCTCCAAAGGCACCACCTGGGACTACTGCTACCTGCAAAACAATAGCCATATCTCTATTATGAAGACCTCAAGTAAATAGCCACTTTACGCAAGTTTCTTGAACTCTAAATGAGAAGTGTAGTTTTATCCAAATCAAAATATTATTTCGTAATATCCAGCTTTTAACATTATTGCCTTTCTCAATCACTGTTAAAGGGGAAATATCCACAAACAACACATGCCTGTGCCTTATCTAGCAGGTATCGACAGAGAGAGTCAGAATTATCAATTGTACCAAAACCTTCAACCTCTACTCCATAGTAAGAGCTCAAATCAATGAAGAGATAAAAGGCACCCTGACAGCAGAAACTATATAATTAAAAGATGGAATAAAAAAGAACAAGTATAAATATGTTCTGGTATTTCACATGGAATGAATATAAACAGTAAGGAGGTTCTTAGTTATACAACTAAGCTCTCACCTGAGGTTTTGACATCCTGACACCTTCCATTTCTCCAAAGCTTTTGATCAAGAAATCTCTCCTTTCCTTGAATGCCTTCACCATTGTAGATACTTCTTCCCCACCAGCATAGCCTAGTCCCAATGCAGCCACTGCTGCTTTTTGAGCTATACTGCTAGCACCTGAAGTGAACTGGCAAAAGGTATCACTGAGATCAGCTAGAGTTTCTAAAAAGGACATGCATAATGAAAATGGGTGCATGTCATGACCTACAAATACAAACTTTATCTAGTCTTAAACCAAAATGATTAATTAAGAAAAGCAATAGAGAATTCTGCGCAATTGCTTACGTGGTCCAATTCAACTAGCTCCACTCTTAATGCAGGACTTTCAACTTATCTACCTTATAGAAACACATTTCCGATCATACTATTCAGAAACTGAATATCTCCCACTCAAATCCCTGAAGTTCTTGTCAGGACCCATTGAGCCCATATGCAAGACCACCAAGCTCATATAGGACCACCAAGTTGACTTTGATACCATATGCAACAGTTCAGTGTGGCCAACATTGTCAACGCAAACTCAACTTTCATTAGATAGAGAAGTTAACAACGATTTCTTGATCCATTACCAAACTAATCTCCATTCCAATATCTCAGATAAATTCAATATTGATATAGCAATTTTCCCAAGATCTCTTCTAACAAGCATCTAATGTGGGCTTTAATATACATCAAACAATGCAAAATTGTTTATTATTCTTGTAAAATAGTCTACACAAGCCAATTACAAGAAATGTCAATTGACGTATAACTAGTATTTTGGGGATTACAAGCAAATGTGACATGAAGATTTCCAAATCTTTAGATCTTTGGATGTTGACAAGCACTTTACCAAATTTTTAAATGGTATCAGTACAAAAGCTTTTTAAAAGATGCAAAATGATACCATTTAAAAATTTGGGTTTGGCAACCAAAACCTTGCAACATTAAAATCTCCTGTATGCATTGATCACATAATTTATAACTTTTCCTATTTAAAATAACCTTTCATGTGTTTCTTTGGTGCCTTCAGCTTCCACCAAGTCCTTCAAAATTAGAATATTAATCAATGGGACTAACATTGAGTTCTCTTGGATATAAATCTAACGCCAACGGAATATAAATGTAAAGATATTTATAATGATTAGAGAATATTATCTCAAATTTCTTTCAGAAGCCTTTCATTA
This sequence comes from Aleurites moluccanus, assembly GCA_948193065.1. Classification (NCBI taxonomy): domain Eukaryota; kingdom Viridiplantae; phylum Streptophyta; class Magnoliopsida; order Malpighiales; family Euphorbiaceae; genus Aleurites; species Aleurites moluccanus. The sequence continues at coordinate 24,143 of CANXYC010197978.1, read as the reverse complement.
ATCCCAAAAATTTAAAATGTTAGAAAAACCTACACATATATGTGGTTAAGGATCATATCGATAATATTAAATATATGGCATTCTCAAACCTAACAAACATCTATCTGGCTGACATTCAAAATTCTTACTGAAGATTAACTTTTTTCCATTCATAGTACTAGAATTATTTCACCCATCAGTACTAGAATTATTTCACCCATCATACTAAAATAGTAGGTGATAGTAAAGGGAGGGCTAGACCTAAAATAAAATGGAGAGAAGTACAGAGAAAGGACTTAGCATCCCTAGCTCTTTCTGAAAATGTAGCTTTATGCAGGGTGAAATAAAGGAAGTGGATCCATAAAGCCTACACCAACTAGTTTGGGATTATGGTTTAGTCAAGTTGAGTATCAAATTGTTGGAAAGGTTAACAGCATAAATTTGAAAATTTTCAATTAATTTCAGAACCCAATGGTTAACTTAATCAGATTAAAAATAAAAATAAAAAAGATGAAACATTAGAACACAACTTATCCAAGCAATACAAGTAAAGTGATGTTAGAAGAAGAAAAATTCAAATAACACATAATTAATAGAACTCAGACAACAGAATGACAGGTACAGACTGGTATGATGTAATACCTGGCTCTGGATCTTATTACATGCTGCAACAAAATGCTTAGGACCAGCAAGATATCCAAGTCTCCAACCTGTCATTGCAAAAGCCTACAAATTTCCCACCTTTGAAAAATCAATGATTCAATCCTCAAACTTGAGTCCTAGTAATTCGGGGTTTTAGAAATGTCCCTTTATGATGGAAAGACAATAGCAATAAGGTTTTGGACCTACCATCAAATGCAATCATATGAAGTTACCTTAGAAAAGCCATTCACAGTTAAAGTCCTTTCCCACATTCCAGGCAATGATGCAAAACTCGTGTGTGTAGCCGGTGCATATATTATGTGTTCATATATTTCATCAGATAGGACCTGGGTGCAATACGAAAAAAATTCAGCACTTGAATGGTCAACTAAACACAGGACTCATAGTTCAGGGTCAGTAAATGTACCAGAAGCCTTGGATGTTTTGCCACAATTCGGGCAATCTCTTCGAGTAATTCTTTTGGACAAACCGATCCAGTTGGGTTAGATGGGGAGCAAAGGATCAGCAGTCTTGATTTTTCGCTGATTTTGGATTCAAGTAGCTTTGGATTCAAAAGAAAATTTTCAGAGATAGATGTCGGAAGAATAACAGGTGTTGCATCAGCCAGCCTTGCAATTTCTGGGTAACTGACCCAGAAGGGTGCTGGAATTATAACCTGAGAATGAGATATTTGGGCCAATATAAGCTATCTTTACAAACTTCATTGATTAGGAGACCCTACTCTATTTCATTATGAACATGACTTTGATTATGGAAATTTTGTTCAAGAAGTGAATATGTACGTGCATGCCAAAAAAAAAAGAAAGTTTATTTTATTTTCCAATTCCATTTCTCTTACTGGATTAAAAAGAGATATTTGCCAGACAATTAGGAGAAAAATGTTTAATCATGCCAATTGCCATATATTTCAAGTTACAACAACAATTTGCATAGGAAAATTCACAACACAATTAAATGAGTAAGACATGTTCTTGATTTCAAATCCACAAAATGCAGAGACCAGTTTCTAGAAGCTCTTTTTTTTTCCAGAGATAGAATCCAGTTTTTACTGGTAAATTTACATCAAATCTTGAGCCAAACAATCAACTTACAAGTGGATAAAGTCCAAATACATTTGCAATGCAGAGTATCAACCAAAATATATCAAATATTACTCACATATTGGTGAGATTAGAAGGTTCCTAGGGCCTCAACCTTAGCCAAACTAGACTAAGGCATCATTGGCAGGGTTCTAGGAGCTCTAAATCTGATCTAAAGTGGTACAGGAGATTAGAAATGTATTCATTGCCTAACAACCAAATGATAGCAGGGAATATTCCAGTACCAGTCAATTTAGTAGCAAAACAGCACCATGCTAATGATTATACTAATATAAAAAAATTCACCTCATCTCCTGGAGAACAAACTGCAAGAACTGCTTGAACAATACTCTGCTTGGCTCCATTGCTAACCAAAATCTCATTAGGCGCATAGGAGAGACCATTCTCCTCTGCAAAAAAAAAAAAATTACTGTAAGAACTTCCATTCCCGTACTGTACCAAGCACATTAAATAGTTTAACAATGTAAAAATTCTGCAAATATAAGCTGACCTTTAAGTTTATGACAAATTGCTGTTCGGACTTCTAGTGTACCAGCATTTGGAGTATACCTTGTGTAACCTTCACGGATTGCATTTATCCCAGCCTAACTTTTCCACAATCAAAATTGAAAATTTAACTGCCAAATAAAAATACTCATATCCACTTTAAAGCAAAGCATAAAAAGGGCTAAAAAGAAAAAGAAATTGGTAAACCAAATAACTATAAAGAGGTTCACCTCTGCTATTGGAGCTGGTGTATCAAAATCAGGTTCTCCAGCAGCCAATCGAATAACAGGAACTCCAGCTTCTAAAAGAGCAGTGGCATGGTCCATTATGGCCACAGTTTTTGAAGGTTTTAAAGAATTCACTCTGGGGCTCAAAGAAATATCAAGTTCCATCTCCTCAATGCCACTTTCTGGCTTTACCACTGCACTTATTCTAGATGACCTTACTTGTCTAGCAGATTCTAGTGGTCTATGAAGCCAAAAAAAAAAAGGTGGTTATATGTATTTGCCAACAATGAGGAAAAAAAAATACAATGTGCCAAGTCAAGTCAATAGTTTGGCAGAATATATTGCATCAATCATCTACCCACCAAAGTGCCAACAATTTCACCATTTTATAAGATATGATTAGCATGAAAAGTTGAATGTAGAAAAAAAAAAAAATCAGACAGACTAGTCATACGGATTCAAGAACAAACCAAGCAAAAAGGTTTAAACTTTATAATCAATTTCATAAGTACAATCAATCTCCCATTAAATCATAACACAAACCAAATGGTCTAATTCCAATTGGAAAAAAAAAAGGACCTAATGAATAAATTGAAATGGGGAAGGCAAAGAACCTGTCTTACTTGAAATAGAGCTTGTAAGTGCGGGAAGGAAAGGAAACGGATCCAGAATTTAGAGAACCCAAATCGAGTCTGAGAGATTGTTGGCCAAAACCCAGACGAGAAATGTCAGATGTTGAGGTTTGGAGAGAAACAGAAGCAGCAGCCATGAGTGGAGGGGTCTCTGTGTGTGTGTGTGTGTGTCTGTTTGTGGTGGGTAATTGTTTATTATAGTGTGGCTGATGGATCAAAGCGTTTGTTGCGCTTATAAGGTAGAGGCAGAGGAGATGTTTTTGTTGGGGTTGGTGGGGAATGGAAGAGGAGGGTAGGTACTAGGTAACGTTGAAAGTCTTTGTATCCATTGTTGGAGGTGATGAATCTGGGTCGTTCATCTTCGTTTGAGCCCATCAAGCTAACTGTAGGTCAAATTTTTTAGTTTATATGTGTATTTGTTTTTTTAAATAATCCTCCAGAAATTGAATAAATAGCATAATAATAATAACAAAATCAATTAAACTGTAAACTTCTAAAAAAAGGTAAAACATCATATTATAACTGAAGTTAAACATTAAATATACTTCAATATATATATATTATAATATAATGATTCTTGTAGAAGTATTAATGTTAATAGTTTCAAGAATTCTTATTGATTAGGATTAACAATCAAATAAAAAATAAGGATAATTTTTTCGTCTTTTACATTAAAAATTATATTTTTGGACCATTCAAAAATTTTATCTTTAATAGAAATTTTTATATTAGATTAGTTTTGGTAGCACGTGTCTTTCACTTGAGTCTTTAAAATTCATTAATTTCAAATTATATAATTTGAAAAAATATTATACATTAATTATATAATTATAATTATTTTTATTTATATATTTATTAGATTTAATTTAATTATAACATTTATGTAAGACATCCAATCTACTTAAATCATATAATCAATACAACTATAAAGATATATTAATAAATTAATTATTTTTATTAATAAATAATTTATAACTGTAGGATTGAAATGTAAAGATATATAATTATTGTTGGCGAAGAAAATTCATTCACAATACTTATAAGTTTGAATAATAATTTTAAAAAAATCCACTTGATTGAAAAAATAAATAGTTTTTACCTTTATTTTCAACAAAAATATTATTTTGCTATATATTATAAATTTATATTACTTATTATATAAAAAAAACTATATTAAAAGCAAAGTGTAAGCTAAAATAAGATTTTATTTATATATTAACCCTCTAATTTCTTAGAATCGAATTGGATTTTGGATGGCTGTAATTGATTTTCAGTTAGAATCTGTTTGGAGAGTCTGAAATTGAAATTGAAATTGAAATTCTCAATTTCAGTATTTGACTGCTAGTTAGAATTAAAATTGAAATTCTAACTAAAATATAATTAAAAAATTAATTCCATAATTTCATTATCAGCCTATAAGAATTATAATTTTATAATCACCACTACAATCATTTCTCTCATCACCGCTGCCACCTTCACCCCCAGCGCCACTGTCACTTCCGTCACTTTCAATAATCATGGTTCGCCTGACAGTCATCGTCGGCTATGATGGTTCGCCGGACTATCACCATCAGTGACGATAACTCGTCGGACAGTCATCAGCGGCCATCCATCACCACTCACACCATCACCACCGATAATTCACCACCACTTTCAGCTTCATCATTATTTTTATCGTTATCAATTTTTTATTTAATTTCAATTTTAATTCTAATTTTTTGTATGAAATAAAAATAAAAATTATAATTTTAACAGAATTTTAATTCTAAAAAATTAAAATTAAAAGTAAAATTCTCAATTCCAATTTCAATTCTTTATCTCCAAATATACCTTTAGAGAGAAGCAATATTTAATAATTCAGCCAGTCATCCACCACCTACCAAGCGACTATGACAATATGGCTATGACTTTATGAATGAGAATCACTGTAAAACGCTGACGATTAGCTGAACTAAAGTCCAGTAAAAGGTTTAATAAGCCTCCATGTTTGAGCAACCGCCTTTTTTTTTTTTTTGGGTAAATTACCACCAAACCATTATATTAGCTACAACTAACTGTTCCTCTATTTTATTTATTTATTATTCATAAAATTGAATATTATTTTTATTTTATGTCTAATATATCTTTTATTTCTGTACTTAATATCAAAAATTATTTTACGTTCTAAATTTTAAAAAAAATTAATTTAACACTTAAAGTTGATAAAATGAAAATATTCATATTGAAAACTATGAAAATAACATGTTAATAATTAACTATAACTTCGTGCTGATGTGAAGAATTTTTTGACCAAAGCTTATTTTAGTATAATTTCAAATATAAATGCAAAATTTTAAAAAATTCCTAATCGATAACACAAAAGCAAATTAAAAAACAAAAAAGGATGAGTTTAAATAAAATAATAATAATTAAAGAAATAAGGGTGAGCTGATGGTTAAGAGTTGAAATTCTCTCTTTTAAGTTTTTTTTTTTTGTTCCTCTCTTTTTCGTTTTCTTCTTCTTCTTGAATAAAAGTCTATGTACCAATTTCTAAGAAAAAATCTCTCTCTCTCTCTACAGTATTCAATTCAAATAAGCTCCCCTTGATTTGGATGATTTAATTATATGGATCGTGAAATTTTCAATTTCAATTTAATATTTTTTCTTATCTCAATTTTAAATTAAAATATTATGAAATTAATAATTTTGAATTGATTTGATTTATTAAAAATTATATTGAGTTAAATCTAAATCGAATTAATTTTCATTAAACACTCATTTTAACTTTTAAAATTTTATAAAAAATAAAATTATTATTATTATTATTATTATTATATAAGAAAAAATAAATTAAGAAATGAAAAGATATTAGCATTAATCCTATTAAAATTAAAGTAATAAATATTAAAATGAAAATGAAAAATAATGAAATATTTTAATAAATATATGATTATTAAATGAAATTATTATGAAATTATCTTCTAAAATATTATTAAATATTTTTATGAATTATTCAATTGATAATCTCTTTTTATATTAGTATAATTTAATAATTTATAACATATATATATAATACTTCAAATTGATTTAGATTGTAATTTGAAATTTTATTAAACCGTAAACCAAATTGGGAATTTAATTTAATTATTTTTTAATCATGACCAACACAACATATAACTGCAAGTCATGGTTTTCAATTTGGTTTGGTTGAATTGATCGGCTTGATTGGGTTAAAGAATTTTTTTTGTACAGTCCTATGTACAACCTTGTTGAAACTTGAAAATTTATGGGTGTATATGAATTGATTTGGACGGTTTGCAAGTAATATATCAAATGAAATAAGTATTTTTGGTTGATAAATTTTCAACCAAAATATACAAAACCAATAATTTTGAATTGGTTTGATTTATCAAAAATTATATTGAGTATGATTTAACCTAAATTAAATTTTATATTAATTTTAAATTTGAATTGATTTTTATTAAAACAATTATTTTAACTTCTAAAAATTATATATATATGCAATAAAGAAAATAAAAAATAAATTAAGTAATGAAAAGATATTAACATTAATCTTATTTAAATTAAAGTTATAATAATTAAAATAAAATGAAAATGAAAATGAAAAATAATAAAATATTTTAATAAATATAATATAATATCAAGTGAAATTTCTATAAAATTATACCCTAAAATTTATTACTAAATGTTTTGATGGATTCTTTTTATAATCAAAAAAATAATTTATAAAAAGGATAAGGTGATTTTTAATTATTTTTAATAATCTTATTTTTTATTTTTTTTAATTATAATTAATTAAAATAAATAAAATAAAAGATTAATTATGATTTCTCTCTGTAAAATGATCTAATACACTAACTATCCTTTAATTTTTCAAAAATATACTAACTACTCCCCGACGAATATTTCGTTATATTAATATATTTTTTCGTTTAATTTTACCGTTAGTCTACCCTAAAATGATCAACAAGAATAGTAAAAAGATAAAAATATCCTTATCTTTTATTTTTAATTAATTATATTTTATTTTTTACTTTAAAAATATTGTTTAAGATTAAAAAATTTATTTTCATATTTTTTTTGACAAATTTGAAAATAAAAAATAAACAAAAATATTTTTTATTTTTTATTTTAAAAAAATAATTTAAGAAGAAATTAAATTATTTCTTCTTAAATTTTTTAATACAAATAAAAAAAATTCATATTTTTAAAAAATTTGAAAATAAAGATTAAAAATATTTTTTTAAAAAAAATATTTCTTTATTTTTTATTTGTTATTTTTTTTTCAATTTTTTAAAAAATAATATAAAAAATATTTGTAATTATTTTTATTTTTAAATTTGTCAAAAAATTATGAAAATACATTGTTTTAACTCTAAAAAAATATTTTTTAAAACAAAAATAAGATATAATTAATTAAAAATAAAGGGTAAAAATATTTTTATCTTTTTATTACTCTTATTAATCATTTTAGGATTGACTAACGACAAAATTGAATAAAATGATCTAGTAGTATATTATGACACTCATCAGAGGAGAATCAATGTATTTTTTAAAAATTAGGAGAGAATTAATGTATCAGATCATTTTACAAAGAGAAATCGTAATTAACCCTAAAATAAAATAAAATAAATTACTATATAATTGATATAAAATAATAAAAAAATAAATTATTTTAAATATTATTAATCTAACTTAATAATTTTTTATATTATCAATTATCTTTTATTCCCATAAATTTTGATATTAAAAAATAATTAAAAATAAATTTATTAAAAAAATATAATCAAAACATCTAAATATTGTAAAAATATTTAAGTTAGATGAATAAATTAAAGAAAATCAATAAAATTTAATAAAAAAATAATATGAATGAAATTATATAGAAATAATGTATTAATTAAGAAAAAAAATATATTAAAATTAAATTAAGTTGAAAAAAAATATAACTATTATCTTAATTTAGTGGTAAAATAAAACTATTTTAAAATTAAATTATTATTCGAATTTTACCAATAAAACTAATGTTAAAAAATTTTAAAAAATATAATAATTAATAATATACTTAAAAATATTTTAAAAAATAATAAAAGAATCACCATTTTAATAATATAAGACATTAATTTTTCTTAAATAAAAAATAATAATAATAAAATAAATATTAAATTTAATTTAATAAATTACTTTATTTGAATCACATTCATATAATTTCAAAATATTTTCATATAATAAAAAATCCAAAATTTATATATTTTATTTTATTTATATAAAATATAAGTTATTTTATTTTATTTATTTTGATCAATTGCTATAAAATAAATAAATAAAATAATTTATTTTTTTATTTTTTATCAATTGAATAACATTTTATTTTATTTTATTTATACATAAAATTTATTTTACTTATTTTAATCAATTATAATTAAGAAAAAATACGAAAAAATCCTTAAAGAATTAAAAAGTAATTTTGCTAAGAAAAAAAAAATAAAAAAATAATTCTCAAATAAAAAGATAATAAAATTATTAACAGAGGAGTTTTTTTATACCTAACGTGAAAAATTCATGAATTTTTTGTAACATAAAATTCTAAAAGGACTTAATACCTAAAATAGATATAAGTCATGAATTTTTTTTTATTTTTTTTTGCAGCTTATCCCTTTATAAAAACTCTTATTTATTAAAAATGAGGATTTTAAAAAAAAAATCAATTTATAATATGATTCATCAGCATAACAACAATATTGACCTGTAATTTAAGAAATTAATTATTATATTTTAATTACTATATTAACTTCATGAAAAATTTATTACTTAATAATATATAATCACTATTAATAATTTAGAATATAATTTTATTTAGTGATTAGATTTATCTAAAAATTTCACCTCAACTGTACTCAGAATTGTCTGTTGGCACCCCCTTCAACTTCCAATTTGACGTATTGAATACCTTAACTTATCGAATTAAACCAATTAAACATCTGCAATGCATACTGAAGTGTCATAAAAATGCAATTAATTGACATCGTTTTTTTACTTTGTTCTGACCAAAGAACCCTTTCAACACCTCTAATTCTTTACTTCTTTTTCTATCTAATTTTGTTTATTATTGCATCCAAACAAAACATCTCTCCTCTTCCATCATGTCCTTCTCACAGCACCACCAGCTAACACCCCCAGGACACTATCCCCAATGGTCCAACATCATCTTCACTCTTACTCATAAACCAATATCCTTTGAATCCACGCAACTCAGATTCCATCACTATTTCTCCTCCACCTAAAATGACCAAACCAACTTCAAAAAAACAATTCACTAGAAGACAAATTACAAGATGCAAGAATTGCATTTGTATGCTTTACTTGACACAACATGCCTTCAAAGGCTCAAGAAGGACCATCATAGCTGCTCCTCTAAGCTCTCCATATAGGAAGCTTACAATATCAGAGGTCACAGAGCATAAATACAATGATAAGACATCATATAAGGTTTTTTCTACAATATGGCTATTTACCTTGGCTTGTGTTAGATAGCTATAAAAGTTGTTCCTATTCACCTGAAAGCATACATAATGAGGAGGAGAAAATATTGGAAAGATGCAAAATCTGTTCTAGTGAAAGCTTTGCAAACAATAATCTAGACTAAGTTGATCTTTAATCCCCAAAACAATGCAAGCGCAAGCAATCTGATAAACTGAAAATTATATCCTAGTTTAGTGGGATTGAAGTGGAAACAAGAGAAACACTAGTGTTAGTCATCTCAATAAACAATCGCTTGTATGGAGACCCACGTCAGTAAGAAACTGGTAATCGGTTCTCAATGCTGCCATATAAATCTGTCTTAATTTTTACACAATAAAAAAAAAATGAAAAATTATTTAGAAAACTGTGCAAGATGATTCACTCATCTGGCTTCCAATTAAAACTGCTCAAAAAAAAAAGGGCCAATCAACCCAAAATTAAAACTGCATGAAGATCCCATACAAGGAACACCAGTTTTACAATTTAAACACTCATTTTTGTCCAAGAAACATTCATTCAATTTGCCAACAATGAGTTGAAGCAATTGCACCAAAATCAACGTTCCGCAATAAACATTTATATATACTGCCAACAAAACATCAAGAGAGAGAGAGAGAGAGAGAAACCCATAAAAAATGTGTACCCAAAACTTGAAACCCATGTAAGGATTTCCTTTTCTGGGGGAGGGAAGGACAGCCACAGAACATGATTTTATCAGGCAATAGGATGAAGTTGAATTTTACGATGAAACTTGTAAGTAAGAATCTTCAAACCAAAATATTATGGAGTAAAAAAAATGAAGTAAGATGAGTCCCTAGGTAAATGCTGCTAGAGTTGAATGGTGAGGTAGATAGGCCATAAATTAGAAAGACGATTATTTATTTATTTGTCTCTGAATGAAAGGGGAAATATAATATTTTTGAAAATAGTGAAATATTTTTTTTCATGTACATGGAGACGTGGGTGTCCATATAAGTGACTAAGCTAGTGATTGTTAGCAAGGGTAGAAACAACTGACACTAGCATTCCTAACCAGATTCAGCAATAACATCTGAACAAATATTTTTTATGTAATGACATACTAAAAGCACTTCAAATTGCATGATAAGATTCGTGATATCGAGTAAAGTGACAGCATTTTTCAACATGATCTACCACCTACATTAATCTTTATGTGCTTTTGCAATAAGCATGACATCATAAATAACCTATCACAAATAAAGCAAGCTTGACTCAATTATTACATATGTAAAAGCATTAAAAAACATAATATGAAATTGAAATTCCAACCAACAAATGCCAAAACTAGTAAGTACTGCATAATATTTAGAAAAAGCCTGAGAAACAAATTTTCCACATTCCATTTCCAGATTTATCCATTTTTTTCATGGAGCTGGGAACTTTATTTTACAGCTAGTGTTTTTACAATTAGGTCCAAAAGTATAACCTATATGAATGAACACCAAACTGACTAAATAAACAAAGAAGAACTTCAGCTGCAAAATTAGAATGAGACGTAAGAATACAAATTAAGCAATGAAATTCCTAACAGTAAAATCTGCGATAACACGCATCAGAATCAATTACACTAAAATAAACAAAAAAATTCTACAACTAGCTGTTATATCCAACAGAAAACATTGAACAATGCGAGTCAAAAGCATACAGTTAAATGATCCCAAACAATTAGGTAGCAATAGAACTGAGAAAAAAAAAATACCTCAAATCCTTGTAGAAGATGAATCAAAGTCATCAGGAGCAACTCGAGCAATCCAATTGCTTAAAGTCCGCTTAGTATCAGAATGATTAACATAAGCCAACTCATACATACTACACAAATTGACAACAAGCGTCTCATTCAATGCTACTGTTGGCACTCTCTCAAGTGAATTCTCCAACACCTTAATAGAATCCGGCAAATCCCTCAGGTACATCAAGCAGAGTGCTTTATTGTTAATGGCTACTACATCCATAGGATCTCTTTCAATACACTCTTCATATTCCCTCACAGCTGACACATAATCCTTCCCAACCAAATACACCAATGCCTTGTTTCTATTCACAAGATTCCTGAACTCAATCTCACTCAATAACTCATCACTACTACTACTACTACCAACTGTCTCCTCCAACAATTTCTCTACCTTTTCAAATGAACCCTTTGCTCCCTCTAAATCCCCAATTTGCATCTGTATATACCCTAATTTTGACAATAAAGCGGGATCCAAATTACCACGAGAAACCAAATCTTTAATCAAATCTAAACAAACACTAAATTCTTTATTCTTTAAATGCTCACTAATTATACAATTCATAACAAAAACCTCTCTTTTTCTCCAAACTTTACTCGAAACATCAAAACCTTGTTTGTCCTTTAATTTTCCACGAACAAAATCGAGCAAAATATAAAACCGATCTAATCCTTCTTGACGATTACCTAACTTTATCTGGATCAGAGCGTGAAGCCACCGGAGAGAGAAGGGAACCATAGAACCGGACCGGTTGGGGTACATTTTCGGATAGGTTTCATAACGATAATGGTGACTATCAAAATCGTCGACGGAATCGAGCTCCGTGAGAGCGTCTTTGAAACGGCGTAGTTTTGTGAAAGCAAGGACGTTGTAGGCGAGGTAGGTGAGGTGATCGTGGGGAGTTGTAAGGAGAGAGAGAGTACGAGCTCGAGCGACCTTGTCGAGGATCGAGCGCCAGCTGCCGCGATTGGCGAGGTCCTGGAGAGAGGCGAGCTCGTGGGCTAGGTCATTGAGGGAACCGAATTGGTTTGATAGCGGATCCGAGTAGAGGGAGAGGGGTTCGGGTTGGGGTCCGGCTATGTCGGCGTCCATGGTCGATGGGGAAAAAAATAATGTGTGTCGCCGGCGAGACTGGAGATTCGAGGGAGAAAGCGGATAGTTTTTTTTGCGTAAACAAAGTTCTTTCCTGAACGGAATTCAATTCACTTACAAATATAGTTTTCAGGAATGTTTTTAAATTCAAATCTATTAAAAAATTGATAAAAATTAAAAATTAAAAAATTAAAAATTTATTCGAAATTAAATTAATTAAATTGAAAAAAATATTAATATATATAATTTTATATTTATTATATATGTGATGAAAATAAATATAATTTGATATTTATTATTTTTATTAAAAAATAAAAAATATAAAAAAATTCTAATCCGCTTGAAAAAAAAATGGGTTCAATTCGACCAATTCACCGATTAATTGGGAAAATTTACTGATTTTTTAATTGATTTTTGGCATACGAGTTTTTGAGATTGATCGGATCAATTCTTAATTTGATTTTTAATTTATCAGTTCAACCAGTCAGTCCAATCCAATTTTAACAATCATGATTTTTAAATATGGCCGATCTTAAAATGGCTTAATAACACTTATTGTCCTCTAATTTATCAATATTTCACGATGTCCTTATACTTTAATTTATTTTATTAAAATTTTTGAACTTTTTTTTTTCACCTAAAGTCTTAGACAACCCTCTACTTATAATTATTTTTATTTCCTATCCCAAAAGTCTTTTCCTTTTTTAAAAAAAATTCAGAACACATATATTTTAACCCTTAGACTCTGATACCACTTTAAGCGAGCCTGCTCTCCTTCTAGGATTAACTGACTAAAAGTAAAATTACAGAGAGCTACTCAAATGAATATTCAAAATATTTTTTTTATCTCTGATTTATTTTAGCTTATCGTACTAGTTGTGATAGTGAGAGCTAGCAACAAAATCTAAAAGGCATTTGTCCTTGAGGAAGAAGTCATCATACTCACTTTGTCTAAGAATCAACTCTTTTAAATTTTTAAACAATTTGTCTATATAGTTATTTAAAGAGTTTAAACGATCTATAATAAAATTCAATAATCCTATTACTGGATTTTTGCCTATACTGTGATATAGGTGATGACAATCAAGATAAAAACAATATGAAATATTACTAGTCATCCAATAAACGTGCAAAAACACCAAGCCTTTCTAGATAATGAAAATTATAAAACTCAAGTTCTTGGTTAAAGAAATTCTTAAGTTCAACTTCTTCTCTACTAGACCTCTCAAGTCTTTCGAGCCTTTCTAATGCAATGTTTAAGTTTCTGATTCTTTGTTCATACAAAGCAAAGAAATGATTCTATAGTCTAAGACTGTCACTTAACTCTTCCCTCCTAGTTTGGGTTAAAGCTAGACCGATCCTCCAGTTTCTATTAGCAGAATGGTTATAAGATATAAATGTTTAAATAACAAATATTTATAAATATATACCTTCGTAGATCGGGTCCACTAAGCTTCTATAAACAGCTTTAGCTTTCCTTCTAAACTCATCACTAGCAATACCCGCAAAAAGGTGTGGAGGATATGACTTAATGTCTTTACTTTCTCTTGATTGGGTCTTACTGCAACACTCCTGGGTATTAAACCGTTTTGAAAAAATTAAAGGTATATAAAAGCAAAACTTAAATATAGATAAAGACTTGAAAGAAATTCTTCTTATAGAAACTTTGTATTTTATTTTGCTCCCTTTCCTCAGTAAGTTGAGGAGATATATATAGATTTTACAAAACTAAGCCGGTGTCTATAAAACTATTTGTCAACTCAAAAGTAAAAAATAATTAAAGCAAACAGACAATAATTAAGATAGACAGCTAGTAAGACTTTTCTATCTCTAACAGACAATAATTAAAGTAAAGTAAAAGCAAAGTGGACAGGTGGTATCTCTAGTACCGTTCTCCAGCTGTAAAAGAAAAATAATTGAATAACTACAAATGACAGCTTGACAACTTTATTTTTACAGATAAACTGTACTTTTATATATACATTCTTTTCTCCAGCACCATACATTTTAAAGCATTTTGGCCGACAACACTTTAATTATCTGCAGCTACTTTAGAAAAATGATTCCTCATTTTACAAATTGAGGCTAACGTCATGAATGACATTTTTGTCACTCCATATGTGAGTTGTTGATTGGGGCATCCATGCTTTCTCTCAATTATGCATAACCCCTAGCCATTTCTTTTGCTACATGTTGCTCTCAGAATTGAGCAACCTTCTTCCAGATCTTCATTGTTTCATGCTGGAAATTCATACTTGGATCTAAATCTAAAAGTCTCAGAAATAACTTTTGTGCTTCTTGCTGTCCTTTCACCATTGCTAAAGTTCTCACAATAGGAGTGTACTAAGACCAGATAGTAACAAAAATTTTACCATCTTCGAGAATGACATAATTGTTTGCATAGATTGCCATCTCCAGGCTAACTTTAAAATTTTCAATCTTCACAGCTTAGGTAATAATCTTGTTTTCTTTATACATGTTAAAATAAAAATTTAAGTTCTAATTATTAACCTTCTGTGGTTTAACAAATTGCTTAGCCATAACAGGACAAATATCCCATATTTGATAAGGATTTTTAATTGTTCCATCCTCACCACAATACATAATTGTGCTAATAATATAACTTATAATTATTGTTGAATTTGAACTTAAGAACTCCATTGATTCTTATAAAATGACTGGAAGTGATTTACACAGATCATTATCATTTCTATTGATTTCGATAATTTCTATCAGTCCTGCATCTATATACTAGAGATTATTTTTCGTCATGTCTAAGGGGATTCTCAGGTATATGCCTCTATATCCTTGCCAATGTATGTATGGATGTAACATAGAATATTCTTTAAGAGAATGCTCTATCGAGTTCAATCTTTTAATCCTTCTGATGTATGCTACTTCTGATGGAATGTATAAACTCATTTCATCAAGAAGTTTTTCCTCTCAAATATCAATTGAAGGAAATCTTTTTCATCTTTTCTGTGAATTTCAAGTTGCCTCTCTAAGATTCATCTACAAAGTGTTTTAATTGCTGGAAGTTCCTTTTTGCTAGTCCTCCCTGCAAATCTGAACACAACATAGATTCATTTTTTGAAAGACAATAATTGTACTTTATTGTAATATCTGCAAATTTTTGTCATTTTAATTAATTGTATGCTTGAGGAATTTTATTAATTGAAGATGTGAATGTTTTGAGGAGATGCATAAATTCTGGTTGCAGGGTATTTTTTTGTGAGACTGATTTCTTAATTTTAAAGGAATAATTTAGTAAAGTGTAAAATATAAAAGTTGTAGAGGTATATCTCATCTTCAATTCTATAAAATGGTTCTATAAAATTCTGTGTATGTAAAGAGTTATGCCTCCTTGAGCAGGACCTGTCTGGTTTATTATGTCTGCAGGAAATCTGAGTATGTTTGAATTTTCTGAGAATGACTGAGGTTGTTTGAGCCAAAAGTGTAAACATAAAAAATGTTCATTTATGTATTGTGATGTTGGCTATAAAATTTCAGGAAGTTTAGATAAGTATAACTCAGTGGAGAATAAAATTTCTCAGGTCTGTTCGGATGAATTTTGGGCAGTAAGTCTGGGTGAATTTTGGAGAGTCACCATGGTCTGTGTAGTTACCTTTGTAATTTTAATTTTGGATATGTTGAACTCCTACATGTCTATTTTAAGTGACAAAAAGAATCATGGAGTTTGGATGTTTGTAACTCATTTGTGAGATGATTAAATATAAGTTATCGAAGAAGGGTTTCAGCTCGGCAGAGATTGATGTTTGCAAGCCGGCAAATGCGAAGTGGCATTTATGAGTCGGCAATGCAAGCTAGTGAAGTGGCGAAGAGAGATTGCAGAGGTGGCAATTGGTGAAGAGGGATTTGACGAAGAGGAATAGGCGAGGTAGCATTATGCGAAGAGGCATATGCGAGGAGGCATATGCGAAGTGGAGTCAGGCGAAGAGGAATAGGCGAGGTGGAATTATGCGAAGAGGCATATGCGAGGAGGTATATGCGAAGTGGAGTCAGGCGAAGAAGGATTTGGCGAAGAGGAATAGGCGAGGTGGCATTATGCGAGGAGGCATATGCGAAGTGAAGATAGACGAAGAGGAATTTGGCGAAGAGGAATAGGCGAGGTGGCATTATGCGAAGAGGCATTGTCGAGGTGGCATATGCAAGGCTGCACATGCGAGGAGGAGTTCGCGAGGAGATTTTGGAGAACCAACATATGCGAGGTGGCATATACGAATTGGATATGTGAAGTGGGATTAGCGAAGTGGCTTATGCGAAGTGGCATTGCCGGAACAGATTGGCGAGCTGGGAATTGCGAGCTGGAAATTGCAAGCTGGCTTATGCGAGGTAGCATTGCCGAGGCGGATTGGCGAGGCGAGCTGGCGAGCGAGATTTTGGGGCAGTGGCCTATTTAACCAAGTGCCCAGTAGCGATTTTCTGCACGATTTTCTTACTTCTTCTCTTCGTTCTTTTTCAGTTCTTCTCAGGATAGTTCCATTTATTCTTTAATGCATTAATACTCAAAATTTATGCATTAAATCTTTAGATTAGCATATTTTAAGGCATAAATTATCAGTTTCAAGCAGATTATCTCAGGAAATTCAGTTTTGGAGAAATAAGATAAATTTTCTTCAGATGTCATTTTCTTTTAGATTAATAAAGTCTGGTAGTTAGAATAATTAATTATGGGTATATAGAATTTATTACAAGCATTATGAAGCTATTAATAGTAATTAATGTTGGAGAAATCAGAATTGATGGACTGTCATGAATAGTAACGTGAAGAGTAAATTCGAAATAAATTTCAGATTTTCTTTTAGAGATGAATTAAATTGATGTTGGGAATTAAAAATAGAAACTCTAAGATGGTTAAATGTTAAGAAATCATAGTGAGTATTATTAATTAAGGAAAACCCTAATTTTGAATATTTGGGAAAATTTCTTAGGAGGAGAATCAAGGAAATTGAGGAGAATTTTATTGAGCAAATTGTTAAGGGAGATTCAAGAGTAATTTGTGTAAAGGTAAGTATGAATATTGCATTTGCTTATGTTTCTTTGAAATGATATGACCAAGTATCCTTAATGTTCACCCATATGATTCTTATATACTTGATATAGTATTATTAGATTATTAAATGACAAGTCTATGATATCTTAAAACTGAAACTTTACCATTTATTTCATATGATTACCACAAATATGAATATAATGCAAGTGACTTGGTCAACCTTCTTGGATCAAGTTCACATGATTCCTACTTGTTAAACTTGATTGAAATTATACTTATGTTGATGGTCTTGCGACCAATATGTTTTTTATGAGATTGTAACCATATGACCCTATGGATAGAACTCTCTTCCCAATGAGAGTAAATTCATTAGTCCATCGTGCACTTTGGGAATCTAGCTGATAGGGTTTTTATCAGTGTTCCACCTAGAGGGGACCATGAGCTCTAGACGTATGCCTGACCAAGAATGCGTTTGCGATAAGGTAGTAAGGACTACCGATGCACTCTGTTGTGATAGGTAGCATGGCTACTGATTTCTACCATGTTACTTGTTAGTACTATTTGATTGTGAGCACTTCTGTTTCTTGTAAGCCTAACCACATGATAATTCTTACCCATGTTCTTGGAATTGATATTTCCTTTGGATTAATATATATATATATATTTCATAATGCATGTTCATATCTTACTGAGTTGAAGGCTCACTCCTCTTTTGTGGATTTCAGGTGATAGTGTAGCTTGTGAGGGAGATAGTAGAGAAGATCAAGTTTCTTGACTTATTTTTCCAAGAAGCCCCATTGTAATCATTTTAATATATTTATGTATATTCATTGTATGGTATTATGGTACAGTATGTATTGGGAGTATACTTTAGAGCTCCGTAGTTGGTCATTGGGGATGATAATATTTTGATTTATGACTTGTTATTTTTTTTTGGGTTACCCTTGTTCCTTAGTGATGTGGGATACATCTTTTGATCAGTAAGGAACAAGAGGAAATTATGAAATGATATAAATAAAGATATGAATTATGCTTATATGAATTATAGAATGATTATTGAATGATATCTATATTTGATATAAATGTGTATGAGATCCAGGATATGAGAGTTCTATGGGTTTATGGTGGCCTTAAGCCTACCCTTGCCCTAGGACCATCGTACCACTGGAGTTAGGGTGTGACATTTATGAAGTATCAGGCATTTTCATCCTTACAAGTATTTGAAACCTTAGGGTTATTTACCCCCATGATTTTCATGAATATCATCATGTTCACTTTCAGAATCTTTCATTGTAATTTCCTTAGGAGATTGTTGGACTTCCTGTTTTTTGAATTTAGTTGTTTCAAAAACAATATTCCAATTTGAGTCATCACAATCAAGATTTTCATTCTAAAAGCTCTTATCAACTTTTTCATCCAAAAGAGTTTGGGTTGGAATCTGTCAAGATTCACAGGCTTTTCTACTAGCCTTAATTTTGTGATTTGAAATATCATCATGACTTAACTTGTCATTAGAATCGTGATTTAAAATATCACTAGAGTTTTTATAACTCTCCTCCCCTAAAGGAGTTTAATTTGGAATCTTTAACAGTTCACTGCACTTTAATTGGCTTATTGGTTTAGAACTTTTTTGTTCTTGGCATATCCACTAGCCATTTGGTTTGGAACCTTGAGCTTATTACCTGTGGATTGGAGGCTATGACTTACGACCTTTTTGTAATACCCAGTGCTTGGAACGTTAGAATAAATATATGTTCATTCATGTTTGTTTGATGAATGTTAGCATATGTATGTTTATATGTGCATGGTAGATAATCTGAAATGTTACGTTGAGTATAGATTACTCCTAAAATGATTATATGTTGAGACATAATGAGTTATGACTGATTTTGAGGTGTTAACATGTTTATGTATAAGTTGATTAAGTTTGAACAAGTTAGAATGGAGAAAATATGAGAATTTTCCACCATCAGTTATTCATGGGGGTGAAGATACCATTCACCACCATGAAGATAGTTTTCACGGGAGTGAAAGATCTTTCACCACCGTGATAATATTTTCTACATAATTTTTCATTTTCCTAAGAAATTGACTTTCATAGGCGTGAATGCTCAATTCACGGGAGTGAAACCTCGGGTCTATATAAGCATGAGCCCGTTTCTTTCATTTTCAGCTCCCCCATTTCATCTTTCTTCCTCTCTTTCTTCATAAATACACTTCACTCACCCATAAATTCATTAAATTCTCTTCTCAAACACTTATTTCATCTCCATTAACATAAGAATCAAGAATCAAACCTTCAAGAACTTCAAGAATCCAAATTTCTCAAGAATCTCCATTCTAGGGTTTCAAGGTACTTTTCTCAAAACTCATTTCTAAGTTTAGGTTAAGTTAATCTATGGCTAGAATAGATAATTATAAGTTATGTATGGATGTCTATGAGCCTTAAATAATATTTTCTATGGATTACATGAAATGTCCAATGATTTAGGGTTTTGGGTGAATAGTAGCTATTCATCCCAATCTTTAATGTTCTTCTAAGAGATGTTAAAATGGATGTTAGGAAGCATAATAGGACTTCTTAAGATGATTAAATTATAAGGACTACAACTATATAATCACGAATGATAGAAACCTTAAATTGTGGATATTAAGATTTTGATTTAGGAATGGAAAGCACAAGAGACTAAGGAATAATTCATACTTCTCATATGATAAGAGATAATATTTTGCACGGAATTATTTTGAGGTAAGTATGAACTATGTTAATGTATGCTACTTTTATAAGTTTATGCTTGTTACTTATTCCTTTATATATATGCTTTATTGAACCCATTGTTGAAGAACCAAAGTAATAATTTCGTAATTGTAAACTATAAATTGTTGAGACTTCCTAAATAAACCAATTGAATGAATGACTTGGTTGTTATTTTTCTGGAACCAAGGTCATTATATACCTATTTGTGTGATTGAATAACTATATGTAAATATGTGATGATGGTCTTGTGACCACTATATTTCTTGACAATATATCTAAGCTATATAATCTATGACCAACATGTAAATAAAATGCTCTTCCCAATGAGAGTTAGTTCATTGGTCCAATGTGCACATCGAAAACCCAGCTAATAGGGTTTTTATCAGTATCCCTCCTAGTTGGGGATGAGAAACACTAGGCATGTACCCTGCGCAAGCACGTGGAGACGTTGAGGTGACAAGGTGCACCAATACACTATGATATGATCTGTTCTGAGTTTTATTTCATGATATGATTTATAGTGCCATTCTTTGTGGGCACTCATATGTTAAAGAGACCATGATTGTTCATGTTATGATTTCTTATGCAATCATTCTGATAATCTCTTTCCTTATGATATTCCAAAAGTATATTGAATATATGTTTAAGTTCGTACTTATCCTTTATATCTTTATAATACTTGTAAGCATTAGTGTAGTTTATATCTTACTGAGTTGAAGGCTCAGTCCTCTTATGTAGAATTTAGGTAATAGTGTAGCTTGAGATGGAGTTAGCTTAGAAGACAGAGCTTCTTGATTCATTTCTCTAAGAAGACTTTATGTAATTTTTTAGATATATATTATTTTGTATTATGGTATCTATATGTATGAATAGTATATTCTAGAGCTCCGTAGTTAGTTGTTGAGGATGATATTATTTTGATGTCTAAATTGATACATTGTGGGTTGCCTTTGTCCCTCATTGATGTGGGATGTATCTTTTGATCGGTAAGGAACAAGAGAAAATTATATGATAATATATGGAAATGCATGAATGATAATTATATGATCATAGAATTCAGTATGGTGTGGATATTTGTTATGTATGAGATCCAGGATATAAGTGTTCTATGGGTTTATGGTGGCCTTAAACCTACCCTTGCCCTAGGACCGTCGCACCACTGGAGTTGGGGTGTGACAAAGATGGTATCAGAGCTATAAGTTTATAATCCTTAAGATAGAAAGATAGATGTATGTGCATGTTCCTTAAACTTAGTGTTGATTAAGATAACTAAGGAGCATAGGATTCATGTCTCGTCTATGTTGTGTATTCCTTTGGGTAAATCTACGTTAAGTATGTGTTGTGAATCTAAGTTTGTTGTACTTTTCATCAGCATTAAAATTCCTCCACGATGTAGTAAAGGGCGAAGTCGAGACCGTTTCAGGTGAGATTTACCATCTAAAAAGGGTTCGGTAAATGGGTTTGGAAGTAATGAGGTTCCTCAGGCACCACAGATGCATATGGCTAACATGGCTCGACAGATAGATCAACTACAAAGGAATTCCGAGATGATAGTTGAGTTTATCATGCAGCAAAGACAACAACAAATACCTCCGGTACCAGTAATTCTAGAGGTGCCAGTTTCTCATACATATCCTTTAGTTTTGCCTCAGGTACATGAGGCATCATTTGAGAGGTACCTTAAGCCTATGCCCTCGAAGTATAGGTAGAGGGATGATAGATTTGAGAAGAAAGAGAAGAAGATAGCTAAGATGAGTAGCTCCTCCAGAAACGAGAGTGGGATGAAGAGTATGGGAGTGACTCAACAATCAGCCCTTCAAAGTAGGCATAGAGGACTTTCTGGGAGATCACAATAGAGCTAGAATCCCTATATATTAGCTACTCAGACAAGTTATGTTACAGTCAAATCTGCATCACATAAGACAAATCCTTTATGTTCAACATGTGGTAAGTTCTTTAAAGGACCTTGTTTCCATGAGATAGGAGCATGCTATAAATGTGGATAACATGGTCTTTTACTTAAGAACTGTCCACAACCGACTTTTGGAGTTAGACCTCGGACTTCTTAAATTACATTTCAAAAGGATAGAGAGAGGAGTGTTAGTCCATAGTCAGGTGTGGGCTAAGACACCTTGAGTAGGACTTTAAAGGCTGGTAAGGGATCAGATCAGCAAATGGCACGGGCTTCGGGATCATTTTTTACAGGCAGAGGTAGAGGGAGAGTCTTTGCTACAGTACAACAAGAAGTTCAGATTCCCAAACTGATGATCACAGGTATTCTTTTGATTTAAGACTTGGATGATACAGTGGTGATTGATCCATGAATTATGTTTTTCTTTGCATTATATTACTTTGCTAAGAAGTTGCATGTGATTAAAAGTTGCTTGAAATGTTTTGGATTTTTTTTATTTTTCTAGAGGAAGAGATTGAAGTTATAACTTCTAATTTTTTTTTATTTATGATGGTATGAATGATAAGAATTTAGATATGGATTTAGTAGATGAAGTGTTCAAATTATTTATATACAAGTTATCATAGTGTTAATCAGTGATATCCTTGTATAATCTAAGAGTAAGGAAGGAATATAAAGACCATATTTGGAGAATGTTGTGAGCTAAAGAGAGTGGATATGTAAAGTGGTGGAAGTTCTATGGTATAGAAAGAATTGAGAGCAAAATTATGATTTGGAATTAGCCATGGATGGAGACTTATAATGAATGAATTGTGTAATGATGGTATAATGATATTATATTGGTAACGGGTGACATGGTCAAGTTTGATTCTAAAAAAAAAATGGGATAAAAAAAGAGAAACGTACTGAAATAATCAAAAATTGAATAGAGATGGTTATGGATATATGGTTGATGAGCAGGTAAGAGTTTTATTTTAACATTCAAGGGCAAATTTCTATAAGGAGAGAATGTAATATACTAAGTTTTGATTGGTGGAATCTATGCCTAATTGAGGAAGCATAATATAGTTTGTGACTCTGATAAGTTCTGATGGTGTTCCTGTATATGGCAATTTGGATGTACCTCTATATCATGGTGACATGTGAAATGATTCGAAATGGTAATTTAATTTATGATATGTAATATGATTTAAGGTTTTGTAGAGTTGTAAAGAATTGATTGGAATCATAAATTTTTGGTAAAAAAAAAAATGATTGATGTATATTTTATGGTTATGCGAGGATGTAACATTATGATAGGTTTATAGTATAAGTTGTGCATGACAGAATAATTATGACATTGAAGAGATAGAATGTTTGACTGTCAGTGAAAGAGTTTGTATATGATTAAGGAGATAGAAGTTATGATTTGTTATTAATAGCTAATTTCATTGATATGATGTAAGAAAAAATGTGCTGGAAATTGCAAATAAGTTAAGGGAACATTAAAGTTAAATGATGAATGGATGTATGTATGATAATCATCAAATATGTGTAAATGACTCTTAATAGGTATAAGACTGATGAACTGTCTGATAATTAAATGGAGACTTTGTTTTATATAATAACGGTTAAGAGTCATGTTGTAACACCTCAGCCTAATCTGAACTTATACTATATAGAGATCTTCGGGGGGAGATTTTTGATTTCTTTATATTGTGATGTTAATATGTATTTATACATGAAATTGGTATTTATGCATGTTATTTGAATTAGTTTTAGGCATAGGAATAGTCTAGACGCTGCTAGGACTTAATCGGTAAATTTAGAATTTTTGGTGAATTGGGGGCAAAATGATCATTTTTCGCCCGTTGAAATTTTATGAATTTAATATCATATTTAAAGAGAGAAAATAATTTAAAGACTTGAAAATGACCTTATTTTATTTATTTGAGCAGTAGTTTAAGAAATAATCCCGGTCGAAAAATCGTTATCGGCACGTAGCGCGATTTCGGTGTTTCGGTTGCA
>CANXYC010197758.1:0-12367 GCA_948193065.1 Aleurites moluccanus | reverse complement strand
AGTTAAATTTCTAAAACTCTAAGTTGGAATATTTATTATTTATATATTTAATTTATTTGCATCAATTTAGTTTATTTCTAAAATTGATAGTGTGCTTAAAGAATTCATATTTTGAGTAATGAATCTTTTTGTGATATAATGTTTTAATATTTTATTTTGAACATTATATTATCTACCTATTGAAAAGAATTATATGTAGAACATAGGAGGAGATTGTTGGGTATATTAAATAACCCTAATATATGTTCTAATATAAATCTTAATAGGTAAAGGACCTTTGTAGTGGGCTAGAGTCCATTAACTGGTTTAACCCTAGTGTAAACTTATATATATGCTAGCTGGGGGCAGCATGCTAGGTATTCCAAATTAGATACCTAGGGTGTAATGCTTCAAGCAATCGCATATATTGCTTGACCTAAAAACCCTAACGTTTTAAACCACAAAGACTTTAAAATAAGACATTAAAACTAAAAATAAAGACTTTTAAAGAAATTGGAACAGATTTTCCAACAAAGCTGGAAATTACAAAATTGCCCTGATTTAAAAATAATGGACCAACATCATAAATTAAACTCAAAATAACTAATAAATATTCTATAATTTTCCCAATAAAGCTCATATTACATGTGGACCATGATTTTAACTTTGTGCCTTTAAATTTGAATTTTTTTGTGTTCCTATTCTCCGTCATTCCTCTTGTTGAAAAAAAAACTTGAACTCATGTTTTGAAGTGTCTAAGAAACAAAAATGACAATTCCTTGAACGACCATTTTGTTTCCTTGGTCTTAAATAAAAGTAGAAATATTTGAAATCTTCTGCTGGACTTGCTTATTAATTTACTTGGAATTACAAACTCCATCTCTCGCATTCTAACATCATTGGCCTCTTCAACAATAAAGTTAAACTCTTTTTTACCTTCTAATTTTCTCATGTCTTGTTCTACTTCAACATGTTTTACCTTTTTTCATCAACAATAAAGTTGAATTCTTTTTTACCTTCCAATTTTCTCATGTCTTGTTGTTCTACTTCAACATGTTTTACCTTTTCTTCATCCATACCCCTATCTAAAAATTTCTCTATTTTGAACTTCATCTTTACGTTTCCAAGCAATGCATGAGTGTTACTTGTAGCAATATTATCTTGCTGAATTGAGTTTCCAAAATACTTGATTGCTTTTTCTGGTTCTTGATGTTCCACCAAAATTTGATGTTTTAGCTTTTGGGATGGTAATTTTAACCTTTTCGCCTCTTTTTTTGGTTGATCAACTTAAAATAAAGATTGTTCTTGTTGCTGTCCATGTTCTTCTATACCTATATAAGGCTGATGAAGCTTCTCGGCATGCTGTATTGCCCAATCGGCTCGCTGTCCATGAGTCTTAGTTTGCAATTCTTGCTTTTGCACTTGGTTTTGGAGAGGTTGTATTACTTTTTTATTATCACAATTATAAATCCTAGAAACAAGAAGTTTAGGGGGCCAATTCTTGTGCAACTTCTTTTGTCATTCTACCTTCAATTTGTACCTCAAATACTTCTCTTGTAACTTAGCCTTCATCTTTTTCCATGTACAGATAGGTGCTTGTTTCAATCTTTCCATGTCATGTTCAACACCATACCACCATAATTTAGCTAACCCATCAAGTTTCATCTTTGCAAACCTTACTTTACGAGATTCTCCCATATTGTACCAGTCAAAGAAAGATTTAATACAATGGAGCCAATCACAAAATATAGTAGGATTTGACATACCTTCAAAATTAGGAACTTCTATCTTGCCTTTTAAAGCAATATAACCCACTATATCCCTCTATATTATATGGTTGAAATTGTCTTTTATCATGCTTTGCAATTTGCAAATCTTGACTATCCATAAAAGACATCATCAAATTTTGAAGCTTTGATTCCTTAAGATATATGATATGACTAATTGCCATAAATTCATGATATAAAGGAGGAGATTTTTTAGGACCATCGTACTTGTACATTAGACAATGTAATTCATCTATTCGGAGTTTGCGAGCACTAATTTTAGTTTGTAATGTTGAATTTCATTTCAAAGGATATTCTCCATCATTGTAGATTAAAGCTACAAGCTTATTGGATCTTGAAGCTCTGATACCAAATTGAAGTAGGACGGATTGGAGGGTAGGTTACAAAGGAGTAAATTTGGGTTATATGGACGCTAGTATGGTTAAGAATATAGAAGGAAGGCTATGGTTTGTAAAAAGATGGATTTGGGAAGTGAAATTAAGCAATAATAGAGATTTATGGGCTGTTTTGGATACTTGTGAACAATAACGCCTGAATAGTAACCCTGAACAGTAAATTTACATTAAATAGTTTAAGTTTCACACCTAAACTTCTTTGGACATCACATCCAAGATCCCATGACATCACACAATTCAAAATAGCATAATTGCAGTATTACATATTCTAGGAGGAAATGGAAATGGAAACAACAGGGTTGAATTAGTTGTATAGATAGGAGAGTTAGAGTGAGATTAGTAGTAGAGGATCAATAGAGGATCCGGATTTAAGAGGGAAAAGTTGTTAGGGAGTTGGTTTGTTATTAAGAACAGCTGTACTATAGATAGTAGTTAGTAACTAACTCTAGATTATATAAAAGTAGGCTGTAATAGCAGCTGAGACTCATTTAATCATCAATAAAAGAATTCTCTTTCTTTTTTCTCTAACCCTCTCTCTCTCTCTCTCTCTCTCTCTCTAAACCTTAATTCTCTCAACTTTCTTCCCTAATTGCTCAATTCTTCTTCTAATTCCAATCTCAAACCCTAATTTCTCGATTACTAGACTGTTAGGAATAACCGTTCTAACATATGGCATCAGAGCTGCAACGTGAGGGCTTTTAATCTGTGAATAATTCCAAATGACAAAATCTATGGTGGTGTCCAATGAAGGGGTTCGAAAGGCAGAAATTGAAGAACAACTCTGAGAGTTGCAGGAGGCAACACTAAGGAACATGGCAGAATTTCAAGAATTCAAAGAAGTTAGAATAACTAGAGATAAGAGTGATGAAATATTTAATGAAATAAAAGAATTCATGAGGAATCTTACACTGGATAGGGGAAAAGAGAAGGCTAATTCTCAAGAAATAGTTGAGTTGAGGATTAACAAGAGCAATGCACAAGGAGAGAAGGGGTTATTGCCCAACACTCACATGGGATGGGTAGGCAGTACTAGTGAGGCTACAACTCAAATCTAGATAGAACAACCAAACTTGAGAGCTTCAAATCAACATACAAGAGGTAATTATCTAGGAACCAGAAACCCTAACACTATTTTTTTGTCCCAAAATTGAATTACTGACCTTTAATGGAGAAGAACCAAGAATCTGGCTCAAGAAGTGTGATAAATACTTCTATCAAATTCCTAAGGAACAAAGGCTATCAATAGCTTGTTTGTACCTTATGGATAGAGCAGATTCATGGTTCCTAAATTGGAACAGGGGTAGGGCAAAATCTTTGGTAGAATTTGAGGAAGCACTATGTGAAAGATTTGGAGATGAGGATGTGAATGATATAGAAGAATTCATGAAATTAAGACAGGAGTGTTTAGTAGAGGAATATTAAAATAAACTTGAAGAATTAAGAATAGGACTAGAGAGGTTCATGCCTGAATTAAGGGAAGAGTATTTCTTGTCAGGGTTTATAGGAGGTTTGAAAGAAGAAATTAAGTTAGTAGTGAGGATGATGAAACTTGGAATTGTGTCAAAGGCAGTGGAGGTTGCTAAGTCGCAAGAAAGGGTAATTGGCAAGGATTCTAGAGGTTCTTTAGCTAATTCATGGAACCAGAGGCTTGCAAATTACCAAAACAGATACACTACCTACTCATCACCTCCTCACCACCTCTCAATAAACCTACTTCATACTTTCCTTACCCTCCAAGACCACCAAACCCTAACCACATTCCTAAACCTGATAGCCTAGCCCAAAAGCACTAATCAAGCAACACCAGCCATACTCTCACCAATCCAACTAAATGGGCAACAAATAGTTGTTAAAGGCATTATATAGGGCAATGCTTGGAGGGGAACCAATAGAATTTTGAGAAGGAAGGGACAAGACTTTCAAACACCACTATTCTACATTTGCAACATTGAACACCCTACTAACCTGGACCAAACAACAATAATACCAACTCAAACTCACTTCCACCTAGACCAAGACCTGCTACTGGAAACATTTGGGGATGCGTTTGCAGAACCAAAAGGCTTACCCCCTTTTAGAAGTCACAATCACTCAATACCCCTCATACCCAACACCCAACCCATCAATATATGACCATACAAATACCCTCATTTCCAAAAGCAAGAAATAGAGAAATTAGTCACTGAAATGATACAAACCTCAGTGATTCATCCTAGCACCAACTCATTTTCATTCCCTGTGTTGCTAGTGAAAAAAAAGGATGGAAGTTGGAGATTTTATATAGACTATAGGAAGCTAAATGAGGCAACCATCAAAGATAGATTTCTCATGCTCCTCATTGAGGACCTCCTAGATGAATTGCATGGAGCTCAGCTATTTTCTAAGCTAGATTTAAGGGCAAACTACCATCAAATAAGAATGCAACTTGAAGACATAGCAAAAATAGCCTTTAAAACTCACCAAGGATGCTATGAGTTTACTGTTATGCCTTTTGGGCTAACAAATGCCCTTGCCACCTTTCAAGTACATGTGAACAACATCTTCCAGCCATATCTTAGGAACTTTGTGTTGGTTTTTTTTTTTATGATATTCTAGTGTATAGTAAGACATGAAACACCTAACAATTGTCCATCAAACCCTAAGAAATCAAACCCTGTTTGCCAGACTATCCAAATGCTCCTTTGCTTAGAGGGAAATAGAGTATTTGGACCATATTATTTCAAGAGAGGGGGTAGCTACTGATCCCAAGAAGATGAAGGCCATGTTAGATTGGCTTGTTCCTACATCAGTGAAGGAATTTAGGGGGTTTTTGGGTTTGATAGGATATTATAGGAAGTTTCTCTCTCATTATGGCATTCTTAGTAAACCTCTTACTGATTTACTTAAAAAAGAAGGGTTTCACTGGAGTAAGGAAGCCCAACATGCTTTTGAAGACTTCAAAACCAGGATGACTAAGCACCTGTTTTAGCCTTGCCAAATTTCTCTTTTCCATTCACCATTAAGACTTATGCTAGTAATTAGGGAATGGGAGCGGTGTTGTTGCAACAGGGCCACCAAATTGCCTTCATTTCTCAAATTTTTGGACCAAGAAGCAGGGCCCTGTCAGTCTATGAAAGGGAGCTATTGGCCATCACTTATGCAATCTCCTAATGGAAACATTATTTGAAGTAGGGTCAGTTTTTCATCAAAACTGACTATGAGAGTATTAAGTACCTTATGGAACAAAGGTTGCACACCAACTTGCAGTAATAAGGGATCTCTAAGCTACTGGGGTTGACTATAAGATATTGTACAGGAAGGGGGCTAAGAACAAGGTTGTAGATGCCTTGTCCAGGAGGGACTATGGACTTCAACAACCTGCAACTATTGATGGAGTCCAAGGCAAAAGCCACCTACAACAACTAACCTCTTATACCTGTGCTTCTTTATCACAGGTAGTGCCTACTTGGATGAATCACATCATCAATTCATATGATCAGGACCCTAAAGCTATGAAGCTGCTGCAACAATTGGCAATAGATAAAGAAGGCCATCTAGGATTTCAGTTGAAGAATGGAGTCCTTTGGTATAAGAAAAGGATGTATGTAGGTGTCACTACAAATCATAAGTAGCACCTCATCCAAACTTATCACAAAAGTGTATTGGGAGGGCATTCAGGGATACAGGTTATATATGCAAGGCTGTAGAAACACTTTTATTGACCTATCATGCTAAGCGAGATCAAAGATTGGATTGAAGGGTGATACCTGTGCTAGGTGCAAACTTGAGCACTATGCAAGGGCAAGGACACTATTCTAGTGGTAGTCTGTAGGTTCATCAAGTATGCTCACTTCCAGCTCTTGACTCACCCATTTATTGCCCTCATAGTTGCTCAAGTATTCCTAAATGAGGTGTTTAGGTTACATAGGGCTCCACAAACCATAGTTTCTAACAGGGGACCGGATCTTCACCAACAATTTTTGGAAGGAGCTCTTTACCTTATTAGGCACAACTCTCACATATAGCATAGTTTACCACCCTCAATCAGATGGAAAAAATGAGAGGGTGACAGTGCTTTGAAACCTACCTTAGATGCATGACTCACCTACTTCCTAAAGCTTGGTGTAAATACTTGTCATTGGTTGAATAGTGGTACAATTCATCCCACCACAGTGCCCTTAAGATGTCTCCCTTTGTGGTGTATGGCTATCCACCTCCATTATCGCCAGTGCTAATGCCTGAATCATCCAATGTGAAGGTTGTGGGAGATCTTTTGCATCACAAGCAGTAGTTATTGGACACCTTAAAGGAGAATTTAGCCACTGCTCAAAACAAAATGAAGCAGCAACAAGACAAGCACAAGACAAAGAGGGAATTTTATTTTGGAGATTGGGTTTTTCTGAAGCTCCAACCCTACAAATAGACATCTCTAACTCTCATACCACACTTGAAGCTAACTGCGAAGTATTATGGGCCATTTCAAGTGCTAGCTAGAGTTGGAAGGGTGGCTTACAGACTGTAGTTACCCCTTGCTGCTACCATTCATCCCGTGTTCCATGTTTCTTCACTCAAGAAGAAACTAGGAGACCAGGTTACTCCATTACAAGACCTTCCATTTATGCAAGGTGAGGAACCTGTGACTGAACCAGAACTCATCCTTCAAACTAGAACTATCACTAGAGACAACATATTATAGGAGGAAAGGTAAAGGTAAACAAATTGAGGCAGGAAGGTAAAGGTAAACAAATTGAGGCAGGATTGACTTGTGTAATTAGAATAAGATGAGTGAGTTGTAGAGGATTCGGTCTTCTGGGAGGGAAATTTGGCTAAGTAGTTAGTTAAGACTATAAAGATTGTAGTACAATCTATATTATTAGTAGCAGATCAATTAGGAATCGATAAACTGAAGTGCTAAGTATATAAAATGTAGTTTGGATATCATAATTCATTCAATATGGATTCAATAAAGATTACTCTTCTTCTTTTATAATTCTCTCTCTATTCTTAATCTTAATTCTTCAATTCTTCTTCTTAATTGCTCAATTCTCTCTCGATCCTTATTCCTAAGCCCTAAATTCCCTAATTCTAAACTATCAGGAATCATCATCTATACCCCCGTGATAAGATTGCCCAATTACAGAGCTCTTATTTTCACTAACAAGTGCACTAAAATTCTGAACAGATAGATATCCAAAAACACTAGTGTATGTGCACAATACTCTGGTAAAAGTCTCATGCAAGGAAGAGATCTCAGCACTTGAAAGAATTTGAGATTTAGCAATTTCAAATCGAGAACTCAGACCAGCCAAAAAACTCAGTACAACCATTTGTTCCCGTTGAGTTTGCTGGACTTTGATACAAGTATTAAAAGGTAACAAGACATTCAATTCCTCATAAAGCCTTTTAAAATTTATGAAAAAGGTTTGGAGAGATTGATCTTGTTGTTCAATATGATAAAATCCCTTGCATACTTCATAAATACGAGAGATATTCCCCTTTACAAAATACATGAATTTTAAGTATTCCATTAACTCTTTAACATATTCACAATGATTAATCAAACTAACAATGGTTGGGTCTATTGAATTTCTAATTTGTAAAAATAAGTGACCATCATCTCGCAACCACTCTTGGCGAGTATTATCTGTGGATGGATTATCAGTGAAATGAGTCATTGGAAATACTTCTCAAATAAATTATTATCGTTTTACACCAATTTAAATAATTTGGACTAGTCAATTTATGTTTTCTGATTTTTGACATCATATACCATTAAATTTTTTTGTTAAACAGCCATAATAAATCACAGACTTAGCACAACAAAATAACACATATTGCCCAACCCAGAAATCCACCAAACTTAATTTATATTTAGCAACAGACTTCAAAAATCCAAACCACAAATTAAAGCCCAAAACAACAATCAAACAAGAATAAAATAAAAAAACCCAAACTAAAGCATACCCAAACCAATCCACAATACCAAAGTCTTTTTCCAAACAAGAAGTAAAAAGAGAAACCTGACCAAATAGAACAAAAGCAAAAAACATAGCACTTGGTGACCAAAGATCACAGCAATCGTGAGCAACCGACGAGAGGTGAAGCAATCGGGAACCGTAGCAGGCCGGAGAGATGACAAACAGCAGCGGAACTCGCTGGGAATACCTAAACAGTAGCGGAAAACAAACAGTAGAAAAAGGAACTTGGAATGAGCGAGTACCTAAGCAACAGATATACCAATGATATCGGAAAGAGAGAAGTGACGCTGGAGAACTTGATCGGAAGGTGGAACTACGTTGTACACGCCTCCACGCGCTGGCGAGTGAGATCAGTGGCAGGTGCTGTTGACGGCACATGAAGCTCACTCGCTCCACTTCTGGCAACTGAACTTTAGGGAACTACCGATCAGCAGGAGGCGCTCCTATATAAGCTGGCGGTGATGTCAGGCAGTCCCTCGAAAAGGGTGACTTGAGAATTTTGCAAACTCTTACTCACTGGGGCAGAACTGAGAAGAAGAGGAAAAAAAAAATACTGTATTTCTTGCTCTAATATCATATAATAAGAGAATAGAGAAAATATTTGTGTATTTTTCATTCACATGTACAAGTGTGTATGTATATAGATTTGGAGGTGCTATATAAGGAAATTTAATCTAACCTAATTCCTACAATCAAATCTGCCAATCCGAACAATCAAGCCTGTGGTAAATCCTACAGGTTGTAAGATTTGATACGGGTTTACATTCTGTAACAATCTCCATTAATCTGGAATTTGCAATAAATTATGTAAGTTTATGAGTCCCTATTTTGACATGAACTTAGATGATTTACGTGTATATGGATGGTTTTTGAGAAACATTTCTGCTACTTGGAAGAAATTACTTGTACAATCCTCAAGGTTGTGTTTCGATAGGAATTTTGTAAAGGATTTTAATTTAACTTCTATAGATAAGAATGTGAACTTATAAAGGATAAGGAAAAGGTTAATCAAGCAAACTTTCGAGAGTCTAACTTAAATTATGCTTTTCAAATTCACCCTTATATCAGTTTCATCCCCATTAGTAACCTATAGATTTATAGCTCATCAAATAATTTAAACTAAAAATTAATATCCAAATGCTACCCAAGATGGTGGCACGCTATAATTATGTGAACTTCATTGTGAGTTGTGACTGTATCTTTTGCCTAGTTTGTTAATGAAAACAGCTGTAATTTCTAGTAGAGGCCTTGTGGTATTATGTTAATGTTTAGATTAGAATTATCCTTTGGATACTTCCTTCACTTTCTTGTTTTCTGTTCTTATAAATTATTTCCATCAGCTTATCATTAATACTTCTTACAGAAAATTTCTGTAGAGGTGACTACAGCGATCTCAACAGTACCAGTGACCTTGTGAGGAAGGATGTAACACCAAATAAATTTGTTACAGACTTGGCAAAAAGAAGGATTCCTTTGTCAGTTAAAAAAACATGTCAGAATTACCTTGATGCTCAGCATTGTAAAACAGATGAATGGCAAATTGAAATTTCAGTCCCGAAGTCCCATAATGTATCTTTAGCAGATCTTTGTAATGAGGGATCTGAGGGTAGTTCTGTTACCAAGACATTGGAAGGAATCAGTTCTGACATTACGAGTACACCAGATAATGTGTGTGAATATGTATCAGTTGATGACAAGCAAGATTGTTCATCAGTGTCCAACCTAGTTGCTGACAACTTTGAGACTAAGTTTGTAACAGTTTCTCATGACTCACTTGAGAGTGGTGGTTTGCTAAGGTCAACAAGAAGAAATCGGCGGTTTGCAGCTGATGGGATCAATAATGAGGAACAAACACACTCTGCAAAGATGCCGCATGATCATAGAAGTCCAGATTCTACAGTCACAGAGACTAGTTTTCAACCTTCGCATGGATGTTGTTCACAAGTAGCCAATGAAATGGCTTGCATTCAGAAACAACTTTTGGAGATTGAAAACAAACAGTCAAACTTAATGGAACTGCTACAGGTAAATATTGGTTTGGGGGGTTTGTGGTTTTACATCAATTCATAACTAGTTATGTGTCAAATGAAGATATTCTTACTCACCATAATGCTATTCATATGTTCCTCGTGCAGCATGGGCTTTTCAGTATTTCTTTGTTTGCTCAAGGCACCACATAATGAATGCTATATTTTTTTTGCAGATCA
The DNA here is from genome assembly GCA_948193065.1 of Aleurites moluccanus. Taxonomy (NCBI): domain Eukaryota; kingdom Viridiplantae; phylum Streptophyta; class Magnoliopsida; order Malpighiales; family Euphorbiaceae; genus Aleurites; species Aleurites moluccanus. The sequence goes on along the minus strand of CANXYC010197758.1, from coordinate 2,042 downwards.
ATTCCTAGAGGAAATATTTCCCGGCAGTCTAATTTTGTGGTTTTTATTGCATTAAATATCATGGATTTTCATTCCATTGGGGAATTGCTTATTTTCTTCGCAGCAACAGGAAAATTAGGCGAACATTCTATTTCACCTCAAAGTTTCTGACAGTTTTCTAACCTATTTCTAATGATATAATTTGTTTACAGGTGTTTTCGACTGGCTTAATGGATAGCTTGTCCCTGTTAAAGTCTAAGGTGTCAGTTTTAGAGTATGAAGTTGATAGAATAGCTCATGCTCTTTTGCATGGGGCGAGACATTCTGATTCAGCAATCTCCAAGCTTATGAAGCAGAGCCAAAGTGTTTCTTCTCCCAGACTTTCAACATCCACTCCAAGGCCATCTGTTGATATTCGCAATAGACAGCCTTCATTGTTATCAACAAATAATTCTGACATTTTGGAGGAAAAATCATTTGGTAGAAGCAGATCAATAAATTCTGCCAAACACTGTGCAGAGATGTGGACTTCATTAGATGCTAGATCTCATATTTTATCTTTTGAGCATTAACTGGATGTTATAAAAACCACCCATAAAATTGGGAAATTTCTGTATATTAGTTTGATATTGTGTCAAGATCTATGTGGATTTGATATGGAGTTGGTGCAATATGCTAGTATCAATAGCATTTATTAGCGATTTCCTTGAAAACTGGCATTTTCTTGGTCCATTGATAACTTTCTATAGGGAATTGTACAAAAGCTTGTCAGTAACTTGCTAATTTTAAATTCAAATTCATTTAGAATTTTAAATAATTAAATTTATAAAATTAAAAATAATTAAATTAAATTTTATCAAATAATTGATATTTTTAAATAAATTTTATAATTTTAAATTAATAAATTTTAGAAAATTAAAATATTTTTATTAATTTTAATATTATTTTTTAAATTTTGATGGATAAAAATATATCAATTATAAATTTAATATTTTTGTTTGTTTAGCGTCATTTATTTTTATTTTTTATTTTTATTAAAGGTAAGTTATACTTACAGGGTGGAGATTTTGTTTGACTTCATATTTTTTTTAAATATTTCTATAATTTTTTTTACCATGACCCCTTCATGTTTTATTTTTATTTATTTTTTATATATTTTAATTTATATCTTATAGTTTTTTAATTTTTATTGTATTTTTTTTTACTTTGTATGTTATAATTACTTTTTCTTCAAATTTTTTAATAAGTACAAAACTCTTAATAAATTTAATTAGTTATGACTAAAATTGTATTTTGTTTTTGAAAAAATAGTGTATATGAAAATATATTATTGATAAATATTAAATTGAGTTTTAAATAATTATATTTTCATTAATGTAATATGAAATTTTTGAAAAAAAAAATAAGTAAATAAATAATACATTTATAAGAGTATTTTTTTTATAAAGTGAAATATTAAAATAAATTTTAGAATTATACCAAACACAATATTCATTTTATTTGAAATAAATTTTATATTTATTATTTAGTATACTAAATATGAGAATTCATTTACAAATGAATTCTATTTGAAATTCATTTGCAAAATAGAATTAAACCAAACATAGTGTAAATTTAATTTCATTTCGACAACAATATCTTTAATCTTTCATTATTTTAGCTATCATTTTTGTTAGATTTGTGCCCTAAAAACCAATCATCAGATAATTGTTTTTGGTACATTTTATATCATGATTTATATATATAGCTTTCATTATTATGATTATTTGAATAACTGCGCAATATAAATTATTATAATAATGTTTCTAGAATAAGATATTCTAAAAATTATCTTTAGTCAAGTATTATTGTGAAATGGGATATCAATAATACGTTGAGACTAGTATGTGTAGTGACTGATGACAACAGTCATGAATATAAGATATCAAGTCAACACATAAGTACATGTTGGAGAACTATGTACTAGATTGACCCATCATGAGAATACTACATGGATTGTTGTATGAGTGTCATAAGTATTTCTCATAGTGATAATAATAGTATGATCCTTTGACTTGAGATCA
>CANXYC010197516.1:0-32922 GCA_948193065.1 Aleurites moluccanus | reverse complement strand
CCCAAAATATACACGAAGATTGTTTAGGAAAAATGATGGGTGTTACATAAGATTTCTTGAAATGGAAGGTACATAGAAAGTATCATAAAGTTCCAACTGGTATCCAGTGTCTAAGATCAATCTGTAAGTTCCTATGCCTTTAATTGGAGCCTTCATATGGTTCCCCATAAATAGAAAATCACTTTTTAGGTTTGTGGTTCGGATCGTAAGGAATTCCTGCATAGTATTGGTAACATGAGTTGAAGCACAAGAATCTAGCCACTAAGTATTATTAGGAACTTCACTTAAATTTGATTCATAACATACAAAAGTATTGAGAATACCTTTCCTTTAGAACCAAGCTCTTCGTTTATGACAATCTTTCTGATAATGTCCCGTTTTCTTGCAAAAATGACACTTATTTGTCATTTGTTTCTTCTTTTCAGCCTATGATTCATTAGTAGACCATTTCTTTTTCTTGAACCTTCTGGCTTTATTTCCTTTAGCAGCTCCTCTTTCTACTAGGTTAACAGCGTGACTCTTTTAACTCTTAAGTCTTGCTTCCTCTTGTATGAGCCTACTGGCTAATTCATTAACATTCTACTTTTCCTTTATAGTGTTGTAATTAATTTGAAATGGCCCATATTTAGGAGGCAAAGAGTTCAGAACAAACTGAACCAAAATGAGTCCTCTATTGCTATAACCCAATATTTTAAGCCTTGCAGCAATGTTCATCCTCTTGATGATATGTTGTTGCATGCTTATTGACCCATTGTACTTCATGGTCGTAAGCTTAGCCATTAGAGTACCAGCGAGTGACTTGTCAGCAGAACATAATCTTTCTTCCACAAAACTTATATATTCCTTAACATTCTCACTTTGTGGAATCGTAGTCTTAATGTTGTTAGCAATCGTCATTCACAAAAACTTTAAGCATAATCTGTTACTTCTTTCCCATGCAGCATAATGTGACTTCTCTGCCACACTGCTTGTATCAGTAATAGCAGCAGGCTTTTTCTTCAAGGAGAGCTAAATCGAGATCTAGAACACCTATGTGGAAATTAATTTGCTCTCTCCATTTTGAGAAGTTCATCCCATTAAACACAACAACAGATGATGCGTGCGAGTTAATTGCTATAACTGCAAAACATATCAAATAAAGCTCACATTAATTATTTACAAATTCAAAATAATAAAAGTATAATGTAGTTCACCTTTGGGTAAATACTAAAGCATATTATCATAATTTAAATGCCAATAATAAACATTTATAGTAAATAATAATTTTCAACCAAACACACATGTTATCTTTGGATATATAAATATATCTGATTAAAAATATTAATTTACTTCAATTATATTCACTATTTCATAGAATAGTTAATTCACCTTTGGGTGAATTATTAAAGTTACAAAAAGTGAACATCAGATTATCCAATTCATATACTAATAGGCATTTATCAAATAATATGGATAATTGAATTCTATTTATTTATACATGTCATCATAATAGTTTGATCACTTTGATGACTAACAAAACATTCATACATAAATTAACAAATCTCATTTTAATGATGCATTTATGAAATAATAATATGGAAACTTAATAAATGTAATCAGATAAAATTTTAATATTCTTTATATATATACATAGACTTAACAAACACATTAGTAAAATTTCTAATATACTTTTTCATGTATACAATAATATGTAATTACCTTTTTAAAATTCATTAATAATTAATATACTACATATTATATACTGCACATTTTTAATATATTGCACAAAATAATTCGGCCAAAATTACTCTAATCAATTATGGATACAGTAATTAATTAATTCAAGTAAACTTGATTGATGCTTTATATATATATGTGTGTGTGTAAAGATACATAGATGGAATATATAGTAATCATTGCTAAATATTAATAAATAGTCATTATTGAGAGAAGCAACAAAACCAAAAATATAGTAACGTTTTGTTTTCTTTATATATATATATGATCATTAAATAAAACCGAATAACACCAATTGACAATTTATTCTATAACATCAGTAGCTCAATTGCATATTAAATTCATATAAGCAATAATACCTATAATAAAATCAAATAAATTCATCACTGTAACATTCGACCATTGTTAATTGTTTTTTTTTTTCATAAATCATTTGGTCATAAATTCATCAATATCATAACTCGGCCACTAATTTAGAATCAAATTTAAAAGTCCTTATATAATGACACTCATGTCATGAAACATGATAATTGAAAAATAGCGTTTATAAAAAATAATCAATTTTCAAAAAAGAATATTTCACATAGTATATCTAATTTAGGACAATCGGTGCTCTGATACTACATGTTAATTATTATCAAGTTTAACCTACATAATTAGGATCGTTAAAATTAGATATATGATAAATGATTAATTTAACATACCTTTCTCTGTAGCCATTATAGATGAAGAAGAATCCATTAATCAACAAATTTCTCACCCTTGCTTTGTATTTTCTTTTATTTTTAGTTTAGATGGAAATCACGTAAAAACTTCGTAATAAGAGAGAGTGGAGGACCTATTATTCTTTTATTCAAAAACTAACCACTCTTATCATAACCATCATATGATAAAGTGGTTTCTTAAAAATATGGGATTGTAGAGATAGAGGCATAATAATAGCCAACTTCCTATTTATTTTAAATGAGCCACTAATATTAAAATATCTTACAAAAGGGACCCAGGTCCTACTGTTTCTGATGTTCAGCTTACTCGCTATACTAAAATTCTTCCGGACAATTCCTCCATTCTTGAAACGACGGTGGTAGCAGATGGGACTGCTGTGGGAAATTCTTCTTTGTTATATCATGTTAGGGTTTTAGGTCAAGCAATATGCGATTGCTTGAAGCATTACACCCTAGGTATCTAATTTGGAATACCTAGCATGCTGCCCCTAGCTAGCAAATATATAGGGTTACACTAGGGTTAAACTAGTTAATAGGCTCTTACCCATTAGGCCTACTACAAAGGTCCATGATCTATTAGGGCTTATATTAGAACATATATTAGGGTTATTTAATATACCCAATATATCGGACTATGGAGATGGTAGAGGGAGTTGTTGTAGAGGTCTTGGGTCAACCCGCTATTGGAATGTCTGATTATGGTCTCCTAGATTAGAGTGGGGTTTTGTTTGCTTAATGCAGTGGTATTTTGTTCTCCTTTCATCTATTTCTTTATTAATGAATACACACAATTTTTTGGTGTCGAATATTCAAGGTGCAGGGAGTCAAAAGGCATGTTGTGCTTTGAAAGGGTTAGTTCGCTGTTACCAGTTATCCTTATTGGTTCTTGTTGAAACTTGGATTAGTGGAAGTAAGGCGACGACAGTGGTAGAAAAGTTGGGTTTTTCTCATTCATACAGTGTGGAGTGTGAGGGGTTTTCAGGTGGCATTTGGCTTTTGTGGTAGGATGCTCTGGTTTCGATTGAGGTGTTAATTCCACACTAGCAATTTGTTCATACTCGTGTTCATTTCCCTCATGGCACTTTTTCTCTGTTTATTGCAATTTATGCAAAGCCTTAGGAATTTCATCGTCGTGCTATATGGTCTGCTCTTTCGGTTCTCACTGCCACTATTAATCATTCATTACTGGGGATCGGAATACATATATGGACCCTTTGGATAAGTGAGGGGGTGAAGTAGTTTCCATTTCTCATTGTCAGAAGTTTCGTTCTTGGGTGGAGAATTGTCATTTGGAGGATACAGGTTTTGAAGGGCCTCGTTTTACTTGGTGCCAAAATAGGTTCTATGAGAGGCTTGATAGACTTCTTTCCAATTCCGTTTGGCATCATTCCTTTCCACATGAAGTAGTTCAACAGCTTCCTCGGATTAAGTCTGACCATAATCCTCTTTTTTTTACTGTGCTATGGGTGTCCAGTTGCGAATATTTTTCATAATTGGCCTTTTATATTTGAAGTAGCATGGTTATCTCATGATTCATTTCCCTATTTAGTTAAGGACATGAGCTCATTCTTCGTCCTTGCCTCAAGCTAATCAGTTATTTATGGAAAAGGTTCGGGTTTGGAATATTTTGAAAAGAAAATGGGATTTAATAGCGTGGTTAGATGACATTCAACTTGCATTGGGGCACCATGAGTCATCTTTTCTTCTGAATTTAGACTGGTAACTGAGGGATGAATTACTTACAATTCTATAACAATAGAAGCTTTTGTGGTATTAGAAGTTGAAAGTCCCTTTGGCAATCAAAAGTAGGGTGAATTAGTTGGAATGATAAATTAAGGGCAAATTAAAAATTAATAAGATGAAAGAAGGAAGGTAAAAATCAAATACAAGATTTTTATAGTGGTTCGGCCAACACTTACCTACGTCCACTCCTCAATATTACACTTGAGTATTTTGCTTGATCCTTTTGCGGGTGTAAGATCAAATTCAAATGTTTAGACTGACACTCAAACCTTACAAAATATTTTCAAAGTCTCACACTTCAAACCTTCACAAGTGTTTTATCAAAGGCTCACACTCAAACCTATACAAGTGTTTTACTAAGTCTTACACTCAAACTCTTAAGAATTACAAGAGATGAGAAGAAGAAAAATCTCCTTTAAATTTTTCCAACTCTCAAACAATCAATGAGTCTTAACAAACTCAAAGATTTACAATTAATAGCTCACAAAAATGGTTTTATAATAAATAAGTTTTTTAAGTCATAAATATGAATGATTTGCTTTAATAGCTTAATAATAAGTCCTCAATTATTATTCTCTTATTTTTAAGCTTCCCACCAACTCATATTTATAGACTTGGATGAAATATAACTATTTGACTTCATTTAATGCAAAAAGTCTAGTTGACAACTTTTCTAACGGTTAGTTTTTATTGCTGATTTTTCAGAGTAGCGGGGACTACTTAAAGTGTAGCGGGGTTACTGAATAAATAGCGGACGCTACTTAGCTCAATTCCCAAACTTGAACTACTGAATCTTATGGACTTCTCAGTACTAGCTGAGACTGATTGATAGTGGGTGCGGCTTCATTTCTTCATATCTTGAGATGTACAACTCTAAATCATGATACATTTTTTTAATTGGAAACTTTAAATGTCTATTATAAATTTATAGTTTATGATAACTCCAAAATAATCCATCTTCATACTCTAAAAAATTCGAACATTTTCTTGCTCAAATCTACAAGACAGTTTAAGCATGCTACATTAATTTTTCAATTTCTCCTTCCTTAGAAATCACAATAATTTGATTCTTTTTCCATAAGAAATTAGACATCTAGACTTCAATCATATGGAATGTTATATATAAATTCTTCTTCTAGAATTTCCAGCAATATTTTAAATTTGTCATATCTATTTTTTCCTAGATTATCAGTTTAAGTATAATTCATTTAAAAATTCATATCTTCCTTTTCCAATGTCCAATGCTCAACCTAATTTTTGTTCCCAAAATTAGACATTCATATATTTCCATCCATATGGTTGTTCTACCAACTTCTTCCAATTTATATAAACTGTAGCTTCAATCCAAACTCTTAGCAAGTCTGTTAGTAATAGCTATACTCTTTGGACTGATTTTCTCTTTATCTACTTAGTTCTTCATGGCTTCACTTCATGATTTCAATATGAGTTCAAATTTCATATTAAAATTTTTCATTTAAGCTCTTTCAAATGTATTAAACCTATAATTTAGCATTAGTCATGATTTCTCATGCCTTAACCAACTCAAATAAAATTATTAGCATAATTAACATATTGATATGTTTTGTTGTCATCAAAATCAACATCAAATTCAAGTGGTCCAACAATCTTCTTCTTTTTTTATGATAATAAAACCATACATACAAGTGTTTAGGAAACATGCAAAAAAGCTCAATTAATATTTTCCAAATAACACTTGTATAACTTCTCCCCCTTTTGATATCAACAAAAAGATTTTGCACTCCCTCTTTGAAAATGAATTGCTCAACATATAAAGGGGGCCAAATAATTTCTCTCCCTCTTTCAAGTATTTCTTCACCTCAATAAATAAAAAATGTTCAAGGGGTACACAAGGGGTCATCAAGCAAATTTGCTCAAAACGATTTTATTACAAATATATATGAATGTAAAAGTATATATAATTCCAATTTATTTTTCATTTTTGTGAAAATCACTGTAAACATCCATTCAAAAACATTTAATTCTAAAACTAATTGTAAAATACTTTGTATTCAATTTTCATTTCAAAAGATGTGCATTTAATCAAGGAATGCTATTAAAATAAATTTGGAATCTAATCAAATCATTTTGCAATCTATTTCAATCACAAAAAAGAGACATAAATATCGAACAAATAAGCACATTCTCCTTTGGTATGCAAAAAAACCCAAAATAATATATAAATACAATAAATATGGGCAAAAAAGAAGATAAAAGAATAAACACATTTAATTCTCTTCTCCAAACATGATATTGACAAAGAATTCATAAAAAATACACACAAGGATATTCATGCAAGTGTTCAATATAGGGGATAAGTATCCAATAAATACAAAACATTAGACAAATTTTACTAAAAAATTTATTATGCTCCCCCTAAATCAATCAATATGAGTATAATAATTTCAACTCATAAATCAACATGCTCAATACTATATCCAAGTGAATGCACATCAACTTTTTCAAACAAATTTTCACTCAAATCAATAGACATTGTCATAGTGATAACACATATTCATTCAATAAATATTTAAATATAGAGTTATTACTTGTAGCCATGAACTTTAACCTCTTGAAGGAGGTGAGCCTATTTTGAGTGTTGGCATCCATAACACATCATTTTGCTTCTTTTTTCCTTGAAATTTTAAACAATATGACTTCTTCATCATCATTTGATTTCTCAAAATTCTGCACAAGAAGAAATCTTTGCTACCCATTTTATTTTGGGTCCTTGGGTCTTTGGAGGTTAGCATTTGTGCCTTTAATAACCCAAACTAATTTGATTTTTGGTTGCCTCTTTTTAACGACACAATCATGAATAATATGACCATATATTGCAATAATTATAATATTTGTGAGATGTCATATGATCTATAATTCTATATGAATGATTCCTTTTTGTTTTGCAAAAATAAGATTTGTGCCCATAACCATTACATGAACAACAATATCCATTAAATTTGTGATTATGGCTATGAATGTTATGTTTATACCTATTTTTGCAAGTTTGAGTTATATGACCATTTGAATTACAATAATGATAATGTCTAATAAAAAGAGCTTTAAAAATCATTCTTCCTTCTTTTTCTTATTTTGAAAGAGAAGATTTTAGACTATGTAATTCAACTTTAAGAATTTTATTCTCTTTCAAAACTTGGTCACAAGCTTAGGATTTCATCAATAACATTTTGTTTTCTTTTTTAAGACTATCATTAGTGAAAGTTAATGAAAGAAGTACATTATTCAAATGTTCATTTGCATATTTCAAACAATCAATTTTATATTTGAACATTTTATTTTTCTCTTTCATTTTCTCAAACTCAATGCACATAGTTTCTAATGCATCTAATAACTCATCATATAAAAAATCATCATCAATCAAGTTTGAGGGATTTGATGTTACCTTATGAGAAGTAGTGTGCTCATCAATGGCCATGAAGTATAAGTTAGCAACTTCATCTTTGTATTCATATCACTTATGGAGGTTGAACATTTCAAGCCACTATCTCTTCTTGATTGTTGCATCATTTCCTCTTGCTCATCATCTTCTTCTTGTTGTTGATGAGTATGGGTATTTGTATCTAAAGCTTCATCAATTTCGCAAGAAGTGTTAATGTTATAAGTTGAATCAAGTAAATTCCATATTTCATTAGCACTTACACATGAGGACACTCTATTATAATCATTTTCATTTAATGAGCTCCTTAGAAGTTGCATGACCTTAATATTTAATACAAATTGTTTCATATCATGCTCATACCAAAGATTTCTAGGTTTTATAATGAATAAGTCATCTTTAACAATTTTTCATGATTCCTTGTCTAAATCATCTTAGTATTCTTTCATTTTACTAGTCCAAACTCTATAATTTCTATCATCAAAGAATGGTGGTCTTTCTACTCTATATGCAAAACTCTTATATATTGTCATAGGATCAACTCTTAGATGGATTAATCTAGAGTGAAGAGTACAAACTTTGATACCAATCGAAAGTCCCTTTGACAACCAATAGAGGGGTGAATTGGTTGGAATGACAAATTAAGGGCAAATTAAAAATTAATAAGATGAAGGAAGGAAGAGAAAAATCAAACACGATAATTTTATAGAGCTTCAGCCAACACTTGCCTACGTCCACTCATCAACATCGCACTTGAGTATTTTACTTAATCTTTTTGTGGGTGCAAGATCAAACCCAAATGTTTAAGCTCACACTCAAACCTTACAAAGTGTTTTCAAAGGCTCACATTTCAAACATTCATAAGTGTTTTATTAAAGGCTCACACTCAAACCTATACAAATGTTTGACTAAGGTTCACACTTAAACCCTTAAGAATTACAAGAGATGAGAAGAATAAAAATCCTCTTTAGTTTTTGTTCTAACTCTCAAACAATCAATGAGTTTTAACCAACTCAAAGATTTACAACAAATAGCTCACAAAAATGGTTTTACAATAAATAAGCTTTTCAAGTCATAAATATGAATGATTTGGTACAATAGCTCAATAATAAGTTCTCAATTATTATTTTCTTGCTTTTAAGCTTCCAACCAACTCATATTTATAACCTTGGATGAAATATAGCCATTTGGCTTTATTTAATACCAAAAAGTGCAGTTGACAGCTTTTCTAACGGCTAGTTTTTATTGCTGATTTTTCATAGTAGCGAGAGCTACTTAAATTGTAGCGGGGCTACTTATTAAGTAGCGGACACTACTTAGCTCATTTCTCAAACTTGAGCTACTGGATCTTCTAGACTTCTCAGTAGCGGCTGCGACTGATTGGTCTTCATTTCTTTATATCTTGATACATTCAACTCTAAATCATGCTATATTTTTTTTGTAAACTTTCATATGTTTACTACAACTTTGTAGTTTATGACAACTCCAAAATAATCCATATTCATGCTCTAAAAAATCCGAATATTTTCTTCCTCAAATCTACAAGACAGTTTGAGTATGTTTCACTAATTCTTCAATTTCTTCTTCCGTAGAAATCATAATCACTTGATTATTTTTTCATATGAAATTAGACATCCAGAGCTTCAATTATTGGAATATCATATATAAATTCTTCTTCTAGAATTCTCAGCAATATTTTAAAGTTACCTTATCTATTTTGTCCTAGATTATCAGCTTGAGCATAATTCATTTAAAAATTCATATATTCCTTTTCCAATGTCCAATGCTCAATTTAATTTATGTTCCCAAAACTAGACATCCATTTCTTTTCATCCATATATGGTTGTTCTACCAATTTTTTCCAATTTATACAAACTGTAACTTCAATCTAGACTCTGGGCAAGTCTATCAGTAATAGCTATGCTTTTTGGACTGATTTTCTCTTTATCTACTTGGTACTTCATGGCTTCACTTCATAATGTCAATATGAGTCCAAATTTCATATTAAAATTTGTTATTTAAACTCTTTCAAATGTGTTAAACCTATAGTTTAGTATTGGTCATGATTTCTTATGCCTTAACCAACTCAAACAAAATTATTGGCATAATTAACACATTGATATGTTTTATTATCATCAAAATCAACATCAAACCCAAGGGGTCCAATAGAAGTCTTGCAGTAAATGGCTTTCTCTGAGGGATGTTAATACTGTCTATTTTCACTTCTTAGCCAAATTGATACAGAAGCGTAAGTTAGTGGAATCTCTCATGTTTGAGGATGGGTCTTGTGTCACAAATCAGGATCAACTTGCAAGTATGGTGCGACAATTTTATCAGTCTCTTTTTCTAATGATATTAAAACCCCGACTATTGATTATATTGCGGCTTCTTTCCCTTATTTTTCATCGAAGCATTTTGCATCATTGCTGCGGGCTGTGTCAGTAAAGCAAATCTATGATGTTGTTTTAGCATGAGGCAAACAAGACTCCTGGTTCGGATGGAATTTATGCTATCTTTTATCAATCACAATGGGAAATAATCAAATAGTTTGTTTGTACATAGGTTTGGAGGGTGTTTGTCGGGAATGAGCCCATTGAGAAGGTAAATGGTACATTTTTGTGTTTACTCCTAAAGGTTCATCAACTGCAACAGATGACTCAATTTCGTCCCATCGGGCTATGCAATGTTTCCTATAAAATTGTTTTAAAGATTCTAGTTCATTGTCTCAAAGAATTTACGCCGTAGCTGGTTTCTAAGGAACAAACAAGTTTTGTCCTGAGATGACATATAACAAATAGCATTACTATTCCACAGGAAGTCATGCTCTTCTTCTATATCAAACGTGGGTGTCGGGCTTTCATAACGGTGAAGATTGATCTTGAAAAAGCTTATGACCACTTGAGTTGGCAATTCATTTATGAATCTGTAGTCCATATTGGTCTGCCTGATGGGTTCATTCATCTTATCATGCAATGTGTCTTTACCCTGAGGTGTTATTAATAGGCCATATTGGTCTGCCTGATGTGTCTTTACCTCACAATTTCAGGACTTGTAGAACGGTTCAACAACATCTTCTTTTTGCCCTAAAAAGGGGGGTTAGGCAGGGGGACCCATTATCACCCTACTTATTTGTCTTATGTTTGGAGCGTTTGTCTCAACGCATTTCTAGTATGGTTCAGTCTGGGGAGTGGAAACTGTTGCATTTTGGCAGGTCGGGGCCTTGAGTGTCTCATTTGTTCTTTGCAGATGACATGTTGTTAATTACAGAAGCTTCAGGTTCATAAGTAGATTTGCTCCAGAACATATTGCAAGATTTTTGTAGGGCTTCTAGTATGAAGGTGAGTGCTTCTAAGACGCATGTTCTTTTTTCAAGGAATATTCTTGTGTTTCAGAAATGTGCTTTGAGCCGTCAAATGGGTTTTCAATGAATGAAGGATTTCAGAAAGTATATAAGGATGAGGTTTATCCAAGGGCGTGTTACCCATCACACTTATGCAGATTTGTTGGTTAAGATTAATGATTGTATAGTTGGATAGAAGATTGAGCGACTTTCTTTGACGGGGCGTATTACCTTAACAAAGTTAGTTTTTAGTTCTCTTCTTGCTTTTGCAATGTAGACTACTTGTTTTCCAATCACTTTATGTGATGAGATTGATAAGAAGTTACAACAATTTAATTACTCGAAAAACTTCTTTAGTGGACTGATAGGTTATTTGCAGTCCTAAGGATTGTGGTGGGCTTGGATTTCACAAGCTTAGAGATCAAAACGAGGTGTTTCTTATGAAACTTGCATGGGGTGTTATTAATAGGCCTAATGACTTGTGGGTTCAAGTTCTCAGGGCGAAGTATGGTTCTAGTCCTTGGGATATTTTATCTGTTAGAATTTATGGAGTTATGCCACATCAATGGCGTGGTATTGTATATGTTTGGTCTAAGGTCCAAGCTAGTCTTCGAAGGAAAATTGGGAATGAGCATTCTATTTCTTTTTTCCATGATAATTGGTTAGACACACATCTTCCTTTGTCTCATACTTTGTTGGTTTGGAGAGCACAATGGATCTCATAGTAGCACAATATGTGACAGATTCAAGTAGTTGCAGAGTGATAATATGACTTTGCTTTCCTTCCAAGATTAGCTGCGAGTTGCAGCTATAAATACACCTTCGAATATGGGATCTCCAGATAGCATGGTTTGGGGTATCAAAACATTTGGTAAATTTATAAATTCTTCAACTTATGAACTTCTTGGTGTGATGCAGTCAATCCCTAGTGCACTTTGGAAGCATATATGGCATTGGCCAGGTCTTCGTAGGATTTATTCTTTTTTGTGGTTGTGTGCAAAAGATGCTCTTCTCACTAATGCAAAGAGAGTGGCTAGACATATGGATACCATTGGTACTTGTGCCCGTTGTGATGATGTTGTTGAGACAATGTTGCATGTAGTGCGTGATTGTAGTCTTATTCGGTCTATTTGGCAGCAACTTGTTCAACCTCAGTTTTGGGACAAATTTTTTGATTTGGTTTTGCATGATTAGTTATCTTTTTTATTAACTCAATCAATAGGGGTGGCTTTCATGGACGTGTGGCGTATTCAATTTTGGGTGATGCTGTGCTTAGCATGGAAATGATGTAATGCTCTATTGTTTATATGGGGAGGCCAATCCAGTTATTGCTCCAATTGAGTCCAATCACTGTTTCTCGCATGAGGTTTTATGGTAGATCTTGTGTTTTCGCCGGTGAGTGGTGTTTCATCTCTGTATTCTCAGACTATTGGTTAGCAATTGCCAAATGAGGGTTGGATCAAGTTAAATACTGATGGTGCTTATATGGCGGGATCGGGTGCAGCTGTTGTGGGCGGTTTGTTAAGGGACGCTGCAGGTAGATGGTTACATGGATTTGTGCATCAAATTGGTATATGTTCGTCCATTGTTGCTGAACTTTGGGGTATTTATGATGGTCTCCAATTAGTTTGGGAGATGGGTTACAAAAAGGTAGTGGTTGAGCTTGATGCTAAATTCATTGTTGATCACTTTCAGTTGAATTCCTTTTCGGTTGGAAATGTCAATCTTGAAATTTTGTTACAAACTTTATTATAGATGAAGCAATGGGAATGAGAGCTTTAGATCACTTATATGTTGTATGAGGGAAATCATTATGCAGATTGATTGGCAAGTTATGCTTTTCAATGTCCTTTAGGAGTTCAGGTGCTAGATGCTCCACCACCAGCTTTCCAACCTTTTGTTTATAGTGATCTCACAAGGGCTAAATGGATTAGAGGCCTTTCCAACCTTTTTTTTATAGTGATCTCACAAGAGCTAAATGGATTAGAGGCTCTTAGTTCTCTTTTGTTGTTTTGTATCTCGTTCTTATATATATATATATATATATTAAGAAATAAAAATACATCATTTGAATTTTTTTTAAAAAAATAACAATCATACCAAACATCTGGGACATCTAGATGTTTGTTTTAAAAATAGTATATTTAGGGGTATATTATCAGACCCATAAAATAAAAATAAAAAACAGTCTTTGGGTCCTAAAAAAACAAGATTTTTGTTTGGGAGTGAGTATTTTTGTTAAAGTATGGGCCTGATTGTTGGACTCATGAACTGAAAGTTAAGCCCATATTTGAAACCCACAGTAAAAAAGCTAGGGCCAATGAAAGAATAGAAAAGGAATAATATTACATGCTAAACCAATACAAGCTTAAGCTTAGAACACAATTGCAGGAGTATATTAATGATAGTATATTTTTCAACTGCATAATAGGTTTGAATTTCTTTTTCCTTGATGGGAAAAAAAAAAAAAAGGGCTAACAACGATCCAATATAAAATGATAATCCAAAGTATAAAGAAAATTCTAAAAGTCTACAATACCTACAGAGTACAGATAACAATTAAGGATACACAAATAATGAAAATAAAAAAATAAAAAAAGCGACAATTACAAAGGAAAACCACCTAATAGACAAGTAGTGTTGAATATATTTTGGCCTCTTTAAGTGTGCGGTGTGCGGGTGAAATACGAATGTATCATAGGTGTGAAGTACTTGAATTAATTAAAATTATGATGCATGAAATTGTAATGGCTTGTAATTTATTTTGGTTGTAAAATTAATTTTTTTTTATTATTCTTTTCAACTGTTTTTTTCCCTCAAAAATTTTAAATCGTATGTTTTGTTCTTATTTTAAAAATCATATAAATTTAAATCCTAACAAGAAATGAGTTTAATATATATCATGACCTAATCAATAATAGAGACTGAAAATAGAACTTTTATAAATGAATTACTTAAAATCTAACTATTAAGAAACTAAACTATAATTTTTGGTTTATTAGTAAGAAGGAAAAACATATACAAGTAAATATTTCTACTTTGTTTATTTATTTAACTATTGTATTAGTTAATGAGATTTAGTTCTTTTAAATATTTTATCAAAAAAGACAAAGAACAATCTGAATTTCACTAGAAATATTTCAGCATAAATAATGAGTTCAAATAAAAAACAAAAATAAAAAATTTACAAATTAAATAGGAAGGCAAAATCTCAAATTTATTGTCAATTAATAGATGGATATAACTAAAAGTTCTTAAAAATTGAAACTACTAAGACTTTGGATTTAAAATAAATAGTAAAAGCATTTTTCTTTAATTATATTTTGAAGAAACAAAATTTATAATACGTGTAAACATATTTCATAAGATTCGTAACTTTTGGATGAAAAGCAGGACAGGGAGACACTTATATTAAATATTAAAAAAATTAAAAAATTAAATATTAAAAATTTAAAAATCATGGAGACACGTACTCCATTTGCCCTTGAGTAGTTCTGCCTATGATTTAAAGGATGAACAAATGATTTCTTTAAGAGGAATTATTGTTTGCTTTAAGAGGAATTTAAATGACTTGAGTTGATTTGCGGCTTTGATTGGATTTGTTAAATTTAAATTGATTGAATGAATTGTTGGGGCCTGTCAATATAGCCTCATTTTTTTTTATAGCCACTTAGAGAATGTTTTGGAGAATGTTTGTTAGGAATTATTGTAATTTATTAAGGTTTATTTCTCCTATTCTTTCATATTTCATTTAAGATGCGCATTTATTTTAGTACTGATGAATATGATAAAACTTAGGTAGTTCAACAATTAAAATTAAAAAATTAATAGATAAATAATAAAAATTTTATAGGTTTTAATATATTTAAATTTCTAAAATATCTTATAGATTAGATTCACTCATTTTTAGTGCAAACAGGTAGAATAGTTAATACATACCAAAATTTTGATTTTATCATTCACTTTTGCACTCCTAAAAGTTTTGGACATATCAGAATTAGTGTAACTTTTTGGATAAATTAAGCTAAAAAATTTATATTGAAACTCGACTTGTACACCAACCAAAATGCTTTGCCTGTACATAACAAGTTTGGAGGGGAGAAAAGAATGAAGTTGATAAGATTATAAGAAATACATAAAAAGTCAACTAATTTAGATAAAAAAGTCAATTGTGAATTACAACATATTTTTTAAGAATATAATTATGTTAGGTACATTGAAAATTACCAAGGGGAGGGAACCATGTGATTTCCAACTCCAAAACACATACAGTGTATGAGTCAGATATTTCATTATTAAATTATTACTTCAATTATTTTTAATAATTTTTTTCAACATGCATATATAGTATAGCTATTCTTTTTTTATTCAACATCCAAATCAAATTTTCATATTCGTGGCTATTTTTCAACAGATAAGGTCTGTTGTAATGTTTTCGTCGCTAATTTAGTGATAGATAATTATTTGTCGTTAATTCTGTCAAAACATAAAAAAAATATTATATATTCCCTGACTAAATAAAAATTTGTCACTAAAATTAGCAATAGTCTTCCAATTATTCTCAAAATAAAAAAAAAATCATATTATTTATTTATTTATATATATTATAATAATTATTTAAATAATTATATTAAATCAATGATTTTAATACATTCTAAAAAAATTAATTTGAAAATATATGAAAATGCAAATCGATATAATGACTTTTTTTTTTTTTATTGAAATAACAACATAATAGGTCCAATAAACAAATAATATAAAATTTACATGTATAAGACCATACCGACACATTATTTTTAATTAATTTATATTTACATTGTTGTTATATATGTAATCACCGAATAGGAGATGCAACAGTATTTCATTCATCATCATTAATCTAATCTAAATATATTAATTCTGGAAGTTGAGGTTCAAGATATATAATATCAATGTTACGGCTGGCACCATTATTGCTCTCTATCCTACTTTTTGTTCATGAATTGAAGTTCTCAGAAGGGATATGAGCTTGTCCTAATGGAGGCAACAAGTGAAAAAACCAATCATGAAAAATAACAAAACCAATAATATTAATGATTGTGAGTTTTAATTTACCAACCTAAGTAGCAAATAATAAACATGAACCACAAAGAAACTAAGGGACTTACAGAAAAGTGCCACAATAATCACTAATACCTGCAAAACCCCAACACAATTAATAAATAGTCTTATATTAGGAGGAAAAAAAACAAAACAAATGCGTTGAATATCAAAGAAGACGTCAATACCATATCGAGGCATGGCTGCTTTCAAATCAAACAACAATAACACAATGGATCAAGAACCCTAAAATAGGAGGGAGAGGGAGATGGAGGGAAAAAAAAAAAAGAGTTGGAGCAAACTAAAATTAAAGAATAGGGTTTCGGGTCTTTTTCTATATTTAAATTTATCGACGAATTTGTGCATTCCTAAATTTGACAAATTCGTCGTTAAATTTAATCATTCATTATAATTTTTTTCACTTTTTCTGTTAAGAAATTAAAAAAATAAAAAATAAAATATAGTAAAATATCAAAATGCTCCATTCTTCAATGATGCATTTTCCATTTTTTTTTCATTTAATTAAAATTAAATGAATTAAAGTAAATTTTAATTTATTTAATTAAACTTAAAATAAATTGTTTTAATTAAAAATATTTTTATTTTCTTATTTTCATATTTAATTTAAAATCAAAATAAATAAAATTACTTCTCATTTATTAAAAGTTACTTTTTGAATGTTTAATTTTTTGTATATCTAATAAAAAAAGTAATTTTATTTATTTTAATTTTAAATTAAATATAAAAAAAAAATTTATGTATATATATATATATATATATATATATATTTTAATTAAATTTAAATTTATGTATGAATATTTAATTTTAATTAAATGAAAAAATAAAAAAAAAAAGAAATAAAAATCTAAGAAATGATAGAAAATGAGTATTTTGGTTATTTTATTAAAATATAACGAAAAAATAAAAGAAAATGAACGAAAAGACCTAGTTAACTAACGAAATCAAAGTATAAAAATTAAAAAATTAGTTTTTCAAAAAATATAAATATAAGTATTAATTAGATCTTAAAAATTAAAAGTAATTTATCCATGTAAATATAATCAATTGCTAAGAGCGAGCACGATACGCAGAGATTTCAAATTGACCCGAATCTTCGAATTGAAAAAATAATGGAAAAAAAATTTAAGACCCGAAAAATAAACGAATCAAACTAATACCGAATTAATGTAACTGGACAGGATCATATGTGCTTTTATCTCCATACCAAAAACTGAATCGAATCAAACTATATTCAAATTGATATCAAATCCCCATAAATTTATAAAATATGGTATATATATTATTACTAATACATATATTTATATTTATATAATTATAAATTTATAATTTTTTATATATATTATAAAATTATATTCAAATTTTCGAATATCCGAACTAAACTGATATATATCTGAATTGAAATTGAATGCATGAATCTCCAAACCGTATTGGACTGAATTTTCAAAACAATTCGGTATAAATATTTTCTTAAATCGATTCAAAATCAGAAATTTAAAAATAAAATTTTTAAAATTTCGATTCGATTCGAGGATTTTCAAATCTCTAGCTTCCCTATTAATAACAGATCAATCTAAATATTTTAAATATAAGGATTTGAATTGATCAAATCTAACCTGAATATTAATTAATTTTAGCTTTGTCATTGATATTTAAAAACTATAAAAGATCGATCATCTTGGGTTCTAATCTTTTTTTACCTATACCTAAACCTTTAAAATTTGTATTTTTTGTGTTTATTTCATAATTCATACCTTATAAAGGACTGAAAGACCTTCATTAATAAACTATGCATGCACTTCGTTTTCCAATGCTAAATGATCAATACAAGTAAGATAATGTAATGTTCTTTGAGACCTACATGCCCCTTTTTTTACTGTTATATGATATTAGTAATGGAGTATTTATCTCGTAATAAAAAAAAAAAACCTACAGATATGTAATATTTTAACTAAAAGGTTAATTGTCATGCTATGAAATTGAAAAGTTCAAGACTAATTAATTGATTTCTTTTAAAACTATAGACTTTAAGCATAATTCTAATGTACACTTGAGATGGTCTATGTATAAATAGGTATTGTGCTGGTGCATGCAACTCCCACTCAACTAGTAGATTTTGTTTTTCACTTGAAAAATTTACTTCATGATCGAGAAAATGAGGCGTTTACTATGGCTCGCTTACTTTCTCTTCTCCCCTTTTTTTGTCGCTTACAATTTCAAGCCACTTGTAAAACAGTGTGCAACCATGACCAGAGTCTTGCCTTGCTCCAATTCAAAAAATCTGTCCATCGCTACTATTACTCCTACCAGAAATTATTCTTACCCCATGATAAAGACTTGGAAAGAGAGTACGGATTGGTGGTGGTGGGATGGGGTCACTTGCGACAAACGAACTGGTAATGTATTTGGACTTGACCTTTCTATTAGCTTGCTTCAAGGTACCTTCAATTCTAATACTAGCCTTTTCTCACTTGCTCATCTCCAAAAGCTTGACCTTTCTAACAATGATTTCAATATAGCTCCCAAATTTCACCCCAGTTTGGTCAGTTGTTGAATTTGATTTTTCTTAACCTCAATTCATCGAATTTTGTGGGCCCAGTTCCATCTGAAATCTCCCATCTCTCTAATTTGGTTTCTCTTAATCTTTCTTGGAATTATGGGTTGACATTAGAAGCAACCACTTTCAACAAGCTTGTTCAAAACCTAACCAAGTTGCAAGAGTTGGACTTGAGCTTTATAAACATGTCTTTGATTGCACCTAGTTCCTTGATGAATCTGTCGTCTTCTTTGTCATCTCTCAAGCTCCCATTTTCTAGTTTGCAAGGGAAATTTCCAGACAGCATAATTCAACTACCAAATCTCCAAGTCCTTGATCTATCGTACAATGAAGACCTCAGTGGCTCTTTTCCATTGTCCAATTGGAGTCGGTCCCTCATATATTTGTCTCTTTCTATAACAAAAATTCCATTATATTTGGAAAATGATTTTTTCAAGAATCTAAAGTAATTGCAGACGCTGCTACTTTCTACTTGCAATATTGTTGGGTCTAATATAGCATTGTTTGGTAATTTATCCCAATTCACTTGGTTTGACCTCTCATATGACAACTTTAATGGTCAAATTTCATCCTCCATTGGAAACCTTGAGCAATTGAATGAACTGGACCTCTGATTTAACAATTTTAGTGGTCAAATTCCTTCCTCATTTGCAAACCTTAATCAGTTCGTCTATTTAGACATGAAAAGCAACAATATCACAGGTCAAATTCCCAGTTACTTTACAAATTTCACACAACTTTTATATTTGAGTTTATCAAATAATCAATTGAGTGGCCAGATCCCTTTTGATATAGGTAGGCTTTCTATTCTATTCTTCTTGGATTTGTCTAATAACTTACTCAATGGAACTATACCATCCTCCCTATTTACTCTGCCTTTGACGAATTTAATCCTCAAAAATAACTTGCTCACGGGTCCTATAGGTCAATTCCTATATTATAAATTGAGTTATCTTGATCTTAGCCATAACAAGCTGTATGGCTCAATTCTAAGTTCAGTTTTCAAACTTGTAGACTTGAGAGTTCTTATTCTTTCATCAAACAATAAATTGACAGGACAAGTTTCTTTTATAATTTGTGAGTTAAAATTTCTCCAGATTCTTGACTTGTCAAATAATAATTTCAGTGGTTCCATTCCGTAATGTTTAGGAAATTTCAGTATTGCACCTAGGTATGAGCAATTTTCATGGAGCTATACCTGAAACATTTTCAGGGGATAATAACTTGAGATATTTGAACCTCAATGGCAATCAATTAGAAGGGCGAATCCCACCATCTATTTCCACTTGTAAAAATTTGGAAATTTTAGATCTCGACAACAATAAGTTAGGTGACACGTTCCCCTATTTTCTTGGAACTCTTCCAGAGCTTCAAATTTTAGTGCTTCAATCCAATAAACTACATGGTTTGGTGGAAGGGTCTATTGCTAATTATTCATTTCCCAAGGTATGAGTTTTTGACCTCTCCAATAACATGCTTAGCGGACCTCTGCCTGCAGAGTATTATAATGTTTTCAAAGCAATGATGAACTTTGATCAGAATATGAAATACATGACGGCACCAAATTACTCTTGTGATTACTCTATGACGCTAACATTCAAAGGAATGGAGATTGAGTTGGTGAAAATCCAAACACTTCTCACAACCATTGATTTGTCACGTAATCAATTCACAGAAAAGATTCCACAATTGATTGGAATGCTTAAATCACTTAAGCAGCTAAACTTCTCTCACAATCATCTCACAGGCAATATTGAACCGTCGTTGGGAAATTTGACCAAATTAGAATCGCTAGACCTCTCTTCAAATCTTCTTACTGGAAGGATTCCGATGCTATTGACAGACTTGATATTTCTTGAAATATTCTGTGTTAAACCTAAATTTTATGTTTCAAGTTCTTGTTGTTTTGTAGATAACTAAGTCGTTTTAGAAGGAAAATATCAACTTACTAGAAATTTTATTAAGTCCAGTTTGTAACAAAATAAAAAGGTGCTCCTGTTTTGGAGGCATGTTGATGTTGGCTCCTAGGTTGCAATGAGACGGTTGAAAGGAGTAAGACGCTGGATAACTGTTGAAAAAGTGGTGACTTGATTCTGATTGAGAGTAGTAAAGAGCTTGAAAGCAGTAGTGATCTTTCGAAAATTGTAGATAGTAAGAGGCTTTGAAGTAATTGAAAGCAATAGTAAATTTGTTTGTGAGAAAGCAATGGCTGCCTTGACAACAGTAGTAACTTCGAGAGTAGTCTCACTGGGCGTGACAAAAATTATATGTTGAATACATTTTGGCCCTTTAAGTGTGCGGGTACAAATTTTGTGAAAATGATATACTTTTATTGCAAGGATAATGAGTAATTACAATAACGTTTTGATTGTAAGTACATAGAAAGAGACACTGGCCCTAGGAAATAATAAAAGATATGCTTGAAAATGTGAGATTTCCTTGGGGAGTGAGTTGTTTGTAGGAGGAACTAATGATTGCTTTAAAAAGATTTGTGTTTGCTTGAAAAGGATTTGAATGAGTTGAGTTGTTTTGCATATTTGATTAGATTTGTTGAAGTTGATTTGTTGGTCTCACTGAGTGAATTGTTGGGGCCTGCCACTGTAGCCTCCTCCTTTTATAGTTGGAGAATGTATGTTAGTAATGATTATATTTCACTAAGGTGCACTTTTCCACTTCTTTCATATTCCATTTAAGACGCACATTATTTTTGTATTGGTGAATATAATAGATTTTTTATAGATTAGTTAATTATTATGAGATTTCTATATTTTTATAAATTATATTAAAAAGTTCATGTGTTTTTAAAATTATACTAAAAAATCCCTGCATTTTAGTTTTGTTACACTATTAGGTCCTTCCGTAAAAAATTTCATATTTTCCCGTCAGTCAATAAATAAAAAATCAATTTTTGTTAAATTATTTTATTTTAATTCCAAAAATATCATCTCTTTACCCACAGAGACCCATTGGTTAATGGTTAGGAGTTTGACCCACTAATTATACAAAATTAAAAAAATAAAAATAAAAAAGTTTTGCTCTCATCCATAGTCTCCATCTCCAAATTCCACCATCACCACCCAGTGATCCACCATGTCAGTTCTCAATTTCCTCTTAAATCCTTAAAATCTAGACTCTGAAATAGTGATTGACACTCTTTATGGTCTCTTTCACCTTAGCTACTCACCTATTCTTGTTGAAATTGCTGGCTTTTCTGGCTACAACATCAAGTCGAACTTTCTAACTCTCAAATCCTTACCATTCGTCTTCTTCCTTAAATACTCAAATCAGACCCTTCTTCAACCCTCTTTCTATTTCCCTCGCCGTCTCTTGTGTGTTTTTATGGTTCTCTGTAACCAAATCTGACAGTCTATATACCCTTTTGGTTTCTCTTTAAAATAATTTTGATTTCTTGGTTTGTTGTTGGTTGAATTTTTTCGCCTCTTTGGTTTCTTGATGTTAATTTTGGAATTGGGTTTTTTGTTTATTAGGATCTTTG
The DNA here is from genome assembly GCA_948193065.1 of Aleurites moluccanus. Taxonomy (NCBI): domain Eukaryota; kingdom Viridiplantae; phylum Streptophyta; class Magnoliopsida; order Malpighiales; family Euphorbiaceae; genus Aleurites; species Aleurites moluccanus. The sequence continues at coordinate 10,833 of CANXYC010197516.1, read as the reverse complement.
TTTATTATGGAAGCTCTTATTTGCACACCTATTCAATTAATTTCTTTGCTATTCCATCTGTTAGAAATCACAACTCAACATACATATAGCAACCCTTGAGGAAGGAGGAATATGAAGAAGAAGCCCTAAACCATCTCACTCCTTTTTTTAAATTTGATAGCATTTCTCATTGTTATATCATCTCTTCTTCATTTCTAGATTTGGGGTTGAGTTTAGTATAGTAATCAAAGGGGAAAATCAGGTTTCTTCTATATGCGTAGTGCAAAAAATACAGAGACAAAGATGAATAGTTATGTTTCATGGTTTAATCTTCCTAGGATACCTTAATCTCCATAGCCAAACTCATCGATACCTATTTTGATGTTCTTCATTTCCATGTTTGCCAATCCTAGCATAGTTCAATGTCTGCACCTAAATCTCCATCTCCATCTCTGCCTATGCAACTTCACATATTTATTTTTTCTTTTTTCATTTTTGGTTGTTGATTTTTGCTTGGTTTTGGGTTTTGGTTATTGAGTTTTTGAAAAATTAATCTATGGTGGTGGTGTAATGGTAGCAATGAAAATGAAAATTTTGGTTTGACTGAGAGAAATGATATTTGAGTGAAAATTAAATTGAACATGAAGGGTATTTTGGATTTTTTACATAGATTTAACATATTTTCTAAGAGAGGGATCTCGAATTTTAATGGAGTCACAATACGTGAATTTTTTAATATAATTTTAAAAAGATAAATTTTTTTTAGTATAATCGGTCAAAATATAGAAATCTCATAATAATTAAACTTTTATAAATTCAACTTTCGCACATGTGAAAATTTATTAAGTCTCTTGATTAGTTTAGCGGAATTTAATTAAATGTGGGTAGTTAATCAATTAAAATTAAATAATTAATACATAAATAATTGAATTTTTTTAGGTTTCAATATATTTGAGCCTCTAAGTTGACTCATTTTTAGTGCAAACAGATAAAATAGTTAAATTTAAATATATATTAAAACTGTGATCTTATTATTCGCTTTTACACTCTAAAAGTTGTGGACCGATCATAGTTAGTTTAATTTTTTGGATAGATTAAGTCAAAAAATTTGGATTGAAACTCGACTCGGACACCAACCAAAATGCTTGACCAGTGCTTTGTCTGTACATGACAAGTTTAGAGGGGGGAAAAGATTGAAGTTGATAAGTTTATCAGAAAAATATGAAAAGTCAACTAATTTAGATAAGAATGTCAATTGTGAATTAGAATTTTTTTTTTTTTTTTAAGAATATAATTATGTTAGGTACATTGAAAATTATGAAAGGGTGGTAAAAAATATGATTGTTAGGTACATTGAAAATTATGAAAGGGTGGTAAAAAATATGATTTTGAACTCCTAATATGAGTTAGGTATTTGACTATTAAATTATTAATCCAGTTATTTTTAATAATTTTTCAAACCAGCATATATGATATAGCTATTTCTTTTTTATTCAACACCCAAATCAAACTAAAGAATTCAAATAATAATAATAATAATAAGGTAAAAAAATGCATATTCAAGAAATTTTATAAATTTATTATTACACTAGCTAGCAGTCAACTAATATTTAGTAATTGTCTTCAATAGTAAGATGATAAGAATTTAAAATTTTAGTTGTATTTTTCTCCTTAAAGATTTTTTAATCTACCAAAAAGGATTAAGAAAAAGGGAAAAAAAGAACTATATATATAAATGTGAATTTTTTGAGGGAAAATAGAACAATTCCATTAAACAGAATTTGAAGAAGAACAGTCCCTCCTAGTACAATCTAAAATAGTGGAAGGGAACTTAGTAAGCCATATAAGGGCTTGTGTTGGCCTAGTTGGCCAATGTGCTAGATAGTCAGCAGCTTGGTTAGCTTCCCGCCCAACATGCTGCCAATTACATAAAATGAAACTCTTACCCAACTCTCTAATATCCCCAAGAAACTGTCCAAGGCTGGTAACTACCTGAGAGTTCAATTGCAATTTATTAACCACCGATAGCGAGTCAGATTCCACAGATTGATGGTAAACCCAGATCTCTTGCTAACTCCATACTACAGATAATTGCCAATACTTCTGCTTCATCAATCTCATAGACCTGCGGCACAAATTTTGCAACACAAGCAACAACCTGACCAGCGTCCCCACGAATCACAGCTCCCTAACCAGTCCCACGTCCTATAAAAACACCAGTATCTGCATTCACTTTAAATAGGCCAAATGGCGGTGGTGTCCACCCGGTCGCATTTTGTGTCCTAACATTCTCCAACTCGGTTCGAAGACTCAGATGTTCATTAAACAGTGCCTTCCCTTTCTACAACACAGAATCTGGGCTCAAGGATGCATTTTGAAAAAGCGAGCATTCTTCTCATTGCAAACAGCCCAATACCACATCAGAAATAATGCAAAATCCTCAAGAAAAATTAGTCATCATAAAATCAAACCAACAACACACAGAGTCAAAACGCAATGAACAAGGATCGACAAATCGAGAACGAAGCCATGCATCCTTCACCCAGGGGCATTCATTTAGAGCATGAAAATCAATTTTCCTAAGTCCACAAAAGGGGCAATTAGGATCAACACCATTAATTCGAGAGTGTAGAGCAGCAGAGTAAGGCACTATATCTCGACACGCCCTTCATGCAAAAATGCGTACCTTTGGAGGAATATCAGCATTCCAAATTTTGTCCCAAAATTTCTTAGGGCGATCAGTAGATGACGAAGCAATGGAAGCCTCGTTGTAAAACTGGAAAGCGCCTTGATAACCTATTTTCACTGAGTAAAGACCATTCTTGCTATAATGCCAGCATAACTTGTCACTAGACTTCTAATGCTGAGGGGAATTTTTAGAATAGTTTGAGCTTCCAAATGTTGAAAAACACGTTCAACTAACTTAGTGTTCCATGCATGAGAATTTGTATCAATCAAACATGCCACTGTTTCCTCTAAATCCAAAACATTAGGCATAGTGAGAACTCTAAATTCAGATTGTCTTGGAATCCAACGATCATGCCATATTCTTACACTCTGACCATTACCAATCATGCCACATTCTCTATTAACTAACGAACTCCACATTTGCTCCGCCATATATAGCTAGGTTTATAACCTAATGAAGCCTGCAAAAAGTCACAAAGAGGATGATAACAGGCCTTTAAAATTTGAGCTATGAGAAATTCAGGGTTTGATAGTAATCGCGATCCTTGTTTAGCTAGGAAGGCAATATTAAAAGCTTGAAAATCTCGAAAACCCATTCTACCCTTTTCTTTTGATTAGCATAGCTTAGACCAACTAGCCTAGTAAATTCCTGTCTTAAACATTCATGCCCCACCAAAACTTACAGATTAGGGATCAAATGTCATCACACAAATCTTAGGGCAATCGAAAAACTGACATTGCATATGTAGGAATACTCTGAATAACTGATTTAATTAACACCTCCTTGGCAGCTCGTGATAACAACTTTTCTTTCCATCCGTTCAATATTTTCCACCCTTTCTCTTTTATTGAGGAGAAGACAGAGACTTTAGACCTTCCAAATAAAGTCGACAATCCTAAATAGCATTCATGTTTTTCCACCTCCGGGACTTCTAATATTCCTTTTGCCAAAAGCTTAGGAGTCTCTGTTGTATTTTTGCTAAAAGATAACCTGGACTTGTCAAAACTGACTTTTTGTCCTGAAACTTCCTCATAACACCGTTAAAAATACTCTTGATAGCTTGACATTCCTGGGCTGAAATACGACCAAAGATTATACAATCGTCAGCAAATAATAAATGGGAAATTAAAGGTGTTTGTCTACAAACCCGCAGCCCATAGAGGACACCATTCTGAATATTATGTTGCAATAAATAAGATAAACCTTCAGCACACAGCAAGAACAAATATGGTGACAATGGATCACTTTATCGAATACCCCTTGATGGCACAATCAAACCCCGTGGAAACCCATTTATCAAAGCAAAATAGGACACAAGATCGTACACATTTCATTATAAGAGCTACAAATAGTAGGGGAAACCCTAATAAGAGCATAATGCCTTCCAAGAAAGTCCACTCAACTCTGTCATAGACTTTTTCCATGTCCAACTTTAGAGCTAGGAGGCCATGCTGACCGAATTGTTGCTGGTTCATATAATGAAAACACTTATGAGCCACTATAATGTTGTTTGTGATTAGCCTATGTGGGATAAAGACACTTTGGGCAGGGGAAATTAACTTACGGAGGAGGGATTTATTCTATTTGTATTAACCTTAGAAACTAATTTATAGAGGATATTACACAAACTAATTGGTCGATAATCTTTTGGTGTCTCATGAAGCTGTTTTTTCGGTATCAAGGTGTGATTCAATTCAGGAGCGATCGAATCACCTTTGAGGATATGAAGGGGATAATTTCATTCATAATCTCTCAACTTGTGACTAACGCATTTTATAGTCCTTTAACTTTAATTTGTAACGATAAAGTCCATGAACTTTAATTTTCAAAATATAAAAGTCCTTTTCAGATTAATTTTCAAAATATAAAAGTCCTTTTCAGAAAATAAACAAAACATAAAAGTCATTTTCAGAAAATAAACTAACATTTAATTATATTTTGGTCCCTGATTTTTAAAATTCTGTTCATATAGGTCCAAAATTTATTTAACTTGCTAGTTTATGAATGAAATTTTTGAAGGAAATTCCTTAATTCCTGAAAGAGTGTATAACAGTATAAAACATTTTTCGATTACAGAGAGAAAAGAGCATCCATTGATACAGTGCGAATATTCTTGGGTTTGTGGAAGAATTAAGCATAGGGACGAATTAATTAGAATTGATTCTATTTATAGAAATTCTCCCTTAAAAAATAAAATTGCCTATGAATATTGTGGTATATCATATATAATTGAATTCTTAGAAGAGCAGTATCCGGTTTTTAATCAATTAGACATTTTAGATCAAGATACTCCTCTGGTAACCTCTACAACTTCAACTTGGAGTGTTAATCTAAAAAGTAATTATTTAATTTGGAAAAAATTACACTTCAGAAAAATTAATTTTTTTCTTGCTCTTTGGGAAAATTCTCTAAGTCTAGATAATTGGGTAACATTTTTGAAAAGTCGAGAAAAAATTGAAAATACACCCAGTAGTTCTAGATAAAAATGGGAAAATTAGATAGAGAAGAAAGTGTCAGCTCGAATCCTTTAGGATTGACTTTATTTCAAAATATTCATAATGAAGTGAGTCTTCTCCTTGAGCAGTTGTATGCAAAAGGAAATACAAGCGATTCACCAGAATAAAGAAATGCTTTAGCAAAAGAAGTAGGAAAATTTGTAAATGATAGGCTTGAAGCTCATTAAATGTTCTAATGTCAGGGTCAGCAATATAAGGAATTATTTTGTCTTTCCTTAATTGCAAAATTTTTTTTTCAGAAAGAGGTTTTTTCAAAACTCTTCTCGCTCAATTAAGGAAAGACAAAATAATTCCTTATATTGTTGACCCTGACATTAGAGCTGCTAATCAAGAAAGTAGCAAAACAATTGAAAACCTTAAAAAATCTCTAGGTTTGGTATAAGAAACTCCTTTGCATTTAGATGATAGAACATTTAATGAGCTTCTTGCTACGAAGAGGGCAGAATATAAACCAAATTATCCTCATAGAAGAAAACCAGAATTTCAGCCTAGGGATAATCCATTAAGGCCCGTCATCACCCCAGCAACTTTTTTAAATCTAGATTGTCAAAAGCATGCTTCTGAAAGAGTAGATGAATGGATTACCATGATCAGGTTTACAACTAGAGCAGGTAGTTACTCAACTGAGGCCACCTATGAACTTTGCAAATCCACCATGGTTAGCAATGCTCAAAAATTTTGGGATCAGCTAGTAGTTCAAACCTCTATTAGAGATGAAATTAGAAAAGCAGTTCTAGTAGATGAGGTTCTATTTATCATCGTAAATGCCCTGAAAAGAGAGTTTTGTGGTTTCTCAATATCTACAGAGTCATTAAAAAGAGAACAATCCTTAATGGCATTGATGAAACTACAGATATGTGACATGTGTTATTTTGATAACTATGCATGTGAATTTCAAAAATATTATTATAATCTTGATCTTAATACTTAAAATTACATGTCAACATTGTTTTTTGATAAGCTCCCAGAACCATGGCCAGAGGTAGCAAAAAAAACCTATCAACTCCTCTAAAATGAAGAAAAAATGGTTGATGGATTAGGAGGTAAGATACAGACAGTTAGTATACCTTAAGAAAGGCATGTACTAAACTTCAAGTAAGGCAAGACGCAAAACCTCTTCCTTATCTGAACAAAAGTTGTTGCTCTCAGATCAAATATGTTCCTGGTAGGTATGGGTGTACTACAACAAATGAAAAAGGAATAGGAAAAAAAATCTGAAGCAGGATGTTCTTCTTGTGATTCCCAAAAGAAAAAATTTAAGGGATATAGAAAAAGAAGAATATCGAAAAATGAAAGAAACAACAAAAAGAGGTTTAATAAACCTTCTAGGTTTATTAGAAGAAAAACCAACCTTAGGGATAAAGACAGGATAGATGCCTTTAAAAAAAATATGGTAGAGCCCCTAAGTGCCCTCAAGGGAAACCTCTTAGCAGTTGTTCTTGTTGTTGGATTTGTGGTTCGAATGATCACAAAGCAAATGTATGTCCACAAAAAAACAAGCGAAAAGAAAATCTTAGAAGAATTTTTTTCGAAGATGAGAATCTTGTCTATGAACCAATAGAAAAAGATGAATATTCTGACAGATTCTGAAATAGATTATGTTTATGAAGTAGTTTCTGAATATGAAACTGATATAGATAAATCTGATCTGTGGACAGCCCAGCTATTAATGATGAATGTGGAAGAATGACCCATAGATGAAGGAATGTTTTTTTAGATACTTCTCTGGTACAGGAAGAATCTTTCCAGTACGATGATCAGTCCAAAAGTTGCCTAGAATGGAAACTCCCAAAGGTAGATATCAATATTATTTACAACAAATCTAAATTCAGTTTTATGTCAATAGTAGATGTCTCCCAATCAGAATCCAAGGCTTAGGTTTCTAGTACAGAACTAGAAACTTTAGACATCCCTTTAATCAATTTACCAAAAATAAGGGAATTAGTTGCTAAATCAAAGGGAACATATCAATATATTCATATTGGTCTTGTCCAGATAGGACTTATACCTCTATTCAATGCCAACCGATAGTCCTATGATAGTAGCTGTGATAGACAAAAGATAGAATTTATTCCAAGACCAGCTAATATCAGGGGTCCAAACTAACCTTGCACATGGACCAGTTTGGTTCCAGACTTATCCTAACTATATGATGTCAGTAAAGGATAAGTGTTTGGTTAATTCTTTATCACTTAGGATTAAATCTATGAATATGAACAAAATGAATTCCTAGACTAAATATTTAGCATATCATACTAGGATAATTTTTAGGCTGATTAATACTACCAATCCTGGAGTGAGGAATATCTCTAAAATCACAGAGTTATTCGATGAAGGTTCAGATAACTATAGGCAATTCCATAGAAAAGAAATTAATCCTTTAGAGTTATCCTAGCCTAGGAGTTGGGTTCTCCAAGAACCAGCAGAAACATCAAGATTAATAGGTTCCTCTCAAATCACACAAAGAGGTAGAAATATCATCTTAAACCTAGAAGAACCTATGAGAAATCTTAGGATTTCTGATCCTCCTAAAAGATCATACCATGTTCCTTGATTACCTAGAAGTAATTCCACTTCTTCAGTAATTAGAGAGGAAGGTCCTAAGATACCAGTCCAGGAAGAAGCACAATCATCTTCAGATAGTATAACTATTGTAGGATATAGAACTATAAACCTACCTGTATATGAAGATGAAGAAATTAGGGAAAATGCAAGAATGATTAAGCATCTAACATTAATCCCTGAGATTGTAAAAGAAATACAAAAAATTTCTCAACAACGGGCAATTCCTTTCGAGGATGTTTGGACAATGGTATATCCTGATATCATAGCATCATCAAAGATATTCAGTATAGAAGAATAAGGTTTGAGTACATATATTTCTTTAACATTTAAATTCCCTGGTTATTATGATTACTCTTTGGATGCGTTAGTTGATACAGGTACAACAATCACTAGTGCTAGACCAAATGCACTCCCTGATGAATGGTGGAAACCATTATCCCAGCATATGATACTACGTATGGCAGGAGGAGAAGTGAACTTGGTAACTCAGTTTGCAAAACAAGTTCCTGTTATCATAAGTGGACAAAAGTTTGCTATTGATAAGGTCCTGGCATTCCCTGATCTTGACGTAGATATCATTTTAGGAAATGCTTTCCTAAAAGGGCAAAAAGAAAATAGGCCTTTCGTGCACGACGAGAGTTACATCTCAGTTGGAGGTGTAAAAATCACATCCCTGTCAAACCCTAAAAATAAATTAAAATTTGGTTTTTATCTAGTTAAAGTATCAGAGTTGAATGGATTTATGCCATGTGAACAAGCATTCAGAGTGCGAGCCCAGCGTCGTAAAACTTGAATAGATTGTCTATTTGATAAAAAATCAAAAGAATTGTGTTTTAAAACACAAGGTGTGATAGAGAAACCTATTACACATCCCCAGTTGAAAGAAACTAAGTAGAAAATGTTTCTTGTAAAATTAGCTGATAATTTTTGTGAAGACCCGCTAAAGTTATGGGTGCCAAATGGCATAACTGCTAAATTAGAACTGAAAGATCCCAACACTATCATCAGAACTCGAAATATAACATATACCAATGAGATGATAGAGGAATTTGACAAGCAGATTCCTGAACTACTCAAAAAAAGTTTGATTAGGGATAGTAATAGTCTGCATTCTAGTCCAGCCTTTATGATAATAAACCATGCAGAGCAGGTACGAGGAAAAGCACGAATGGTTATAGACTATCATTGGGTAAAAAAAGCAACAAAGGATGATAGTTATAAAATCCCTGCAGCAGGTGATGTCATAGATAGGGTAAGTCTGAAACAACCTTCTATCTTTTCTAAATTTGATCTAAAAAGTGATTATTGGCAGGTAAAGATGGAAGAAGAATCTATAGCCCTAACAGCCTTCAATGCATCTCAATGGATGTATGAATGGTTGGTAATGTCATTCGGCCTGAAAAATACTTCAGGCGTATTTCAACACAAAATGGACAATGCATTTAAAGCATTGAAAAAATTATGTATGGTCTATATAGACGATGTGTTAGTTTTTAGTAATAATGAAAAAGAACACATGAGTCATCTTGAACAAGTGACTGATATCTTCAAACATGAAGGTATAATTTTATCTGAAAGAAAGATAGAATGGTTTAAGGAAAATATAAATTTTTTAGGAATGGAAATTGAAAAAGGAAAAATTAGGCCACAGAGCCACATTTCTGGAAAATTTATTAACTTTCCTGACAAACTAGAAGATAGGAAGCAAGTACAAAGATTTTGTGGACTTGATAACTATGCTAGAAAAACTTATCCAAAGTCCTATGAAGAATATCAAAGAAAATATCCGATAAAGTTTCTTGGTTTTGGGATAATGAGGACACTCAGACAGTCATCCAGGTAAAAAATAAAATGAAAAATTTGTCTTGTCTTAATTTACCAACAGATACAGATGAGTTAGTCCTAGAGATAGATGCTTCAGAAAAATCCTAGGGAGCAGTATTAAAAATCAAAGGTAGGAAACCGGAAAAAATCTGTAAGTATTGGTCGGGAACCTTTAAAGGATCCGAAATTAATTATCCAATTCATGAAAAGAAAGTCTTAGCGGTTAAAAATGGTATAAAAGCCTTTTACATCTTCCTGGCTCCTAAGTGGTTCGTAATTAGAACAGATTCAACCTATGTAAAAGGATTTATGAATCTAAATCTTAAAGAGGCTAGGCAAACTAAACTTTTAAGATTGCAAGAATGGTTTAGCTATTACAGGTTTGATATTGAATATATTCCTTCTGATAAAAATGTAGTAGCTGATTCTCTTTCTCGTGAATTGTCTAATTTTACATATGGACCCTGCTGCCAAGAACAAGCTATGTTGGATATGTAAAAGAGAGGGTCACACTCGGAAACAATGCACCAAGAGAATGGAAAAAGGGCAAAAGGATCCTGAGAGTGATAGCTCTGGTTCTTCAAGAACGAAAAGAAAAATTATAGCATCAAAAGATGTTATGTGCTGGATATGTAAATCCGAAGGACATATCTCTACAGAGTGTTCTAAGAAGAAACCAGCGAGTTCAAAGGAATTGGTTAGCCCAAAAAGGGTTAACGAAAAGCCCAAGGAGAAATCCTTGATCTAGAAGAACAAAGAGAGAAATCCTCTGGCGCCAAAAGTACGAGTCCCTGAAGATTTTTACAAAAAAATAGCTAAAAACTGGGCCTTACTCCTGAACAAGTAAAAAGAATCAGAGAAGAACTTTATCAAAAAGATGAATGTGAATTGGCCGTTATGGGAAGGCCGCAATGCCCAACTCCTTCACAGGAGGGAAGTCATGATGGCTTAAAGAAGGCTAGTGGAAATGTCGGAGAACTTTCAGTGGTTCTAAACCAAAAGGCTAGTGGAAGTGCCAAGGAATCTAGAGTTCTAAACCAAAAGGCTTCTGAAAGTGTCAGTGAACAGTTAAACGTTCCAAATCAAACTCCGTTACAGGAGGAGGGTTGTAAAAACTCGGGTGATCTGTCAGATCACAAACACAAGGCTAGTGGAAAGGCCAGTGAATCTTCACAGATTCCAAACCAAACTCGTAAAGAGGATAAAGCTGAAAAAAGTTTTGAGGATGAGAATCCTGATTGTGATGACTTAAATTGGGAT